>JAYMTF010000060.1:0-61495 GCA_036897485.1 Pelargonium nanum
AACGTTTTGCCTAACATTTTTCGTAGGTTGCAAATGGGGGTCAAATCTGGTAGTGATAACATAATATGTGAGTTTGGTGTTGCATGTTTACTTGTTTAGGGTATGTTTTATAGTTATATTGTGGTTTAGAAATACTTTTCCAATAAAATATATTTTCTTTTGAGATTTAAGTTTTTGGTGTTTAACAGTATAATGACAAATTAATAGCTAAGAGAGCTAAAAGATATAAGAAAAATTGAATTGTATAAATACAATTAATTAGTTCGATGTTAACATGCACAATACATATCAAATATAAATAATTAGTTCCAAATGTTTAGATCATCACTGTACTATGAATTTGAGCATACCAGGCTATTTAAATGGGTTTTTTATTATTATTTATGAATTCATATATTAATTAAATGGTTGCAAAATTTCAAACATCTCGTCTGTGCACAAGTAATTAAAGGGTATTGAGTCATATTTGTTGTTTTTATAATAAATATTACAAATCTAAAATTTAAAAAGTGCATAAAATTGAGTGAGGAAATAATAGAAATATACAAAATACAAATTTCTATGACCCTTATCTTGTGTAAGACATGCACATAATTAATAGACAAATTGTGGAAGAAAAAAAAAGAAGAAGACTAAATTATTATATTTTCCTTAACTTGAGAACCTTGTAGTAAAAAGTGTGTACAGGTTTTGTAAAAATTGTTATTTTGTGTTTCTCAAGTGGCTAAAAGTTTCAAACCTGAACACAAATAAATAAATTTGACATACTCAGAGAGAAAACATAATAGCGCGTTTATAATTGTAAAAAAAAAATTGAACACACTTCAATATTTGTCAATGTCATTTTAAATATTCGTTCAATTAGTCTAAATAAAATGTGAAAATAAAAATGGTTCAATGAATATTAAAATTGATATCTACAATGGTTGAAAGATGCTTTTTTATTTTCCATATCATTAAAACTCTGCATTAAATAATGCTTTTAGAGCTCATTTTATTTTCCACATTCTTGTAATCAATGCATAATTAATACTCATTTGCAATTAAATATCATTATTATATATTTAAATTTAGCTACAAAAATGTAATGAAAGAAATAGTTGCACAATTTTCTCTCTATATACATCATATATTATTTTTACCAATACACCTTTGCACAACTTAAAAGAGAGTATTTAAATGCTTTTTCTAAATTTTGTTCATTATGATTCAGAATTCGTTAATTCAATTATTTTCAAGTTAATACTTACAAAATTAAAATAAGTTGAAAATTTAAAATTTTAATGTTTAATTCATGTGTTCGTTTGACTTTTTAAAATGACACACTTGAGGTTTGATGTTGCATGAATCTCTTGGGCACATTAATGTTAGACTCTTGGTGCTGCGTTGGTTTCTTTGTTCTGACAACGAAAAGATCATAATGATTGGTAACAAAATAAATACATAGCTAGAAGACCAAAATAAAACATTCTCATTAATGTATCTCAACTTGTTTAGTATAAAATCTTCTAAATATTTCTACATTTTCCATTATGAAGAAATAATAACCTATTCACCAAAAATGTCCTGACAATATCCATAGTACCCAAATATAATTCAAATTCATGACTCACTGTAATTAAATAAAAATTGAGTGTTTAATAAAAAAAAATGTGCTTGCATAATTAGCATGCCCAATTAATATATTACATAGAACATACAAGATTTTACTTTTAAAAGTTGCCAAATGATTAAACCCATATCAAATGGTTTCCTTATACAATGTCAACCAATGATCAAATACTTTTCTTGTAATCATGGAATAAAACAAAAACTTACATTAAAACAATCAAATTTTGATACTTTGGGCCCTTCAAATCTCACAAAATTAACTAATTTTATTGATCAATACATCACTACCTCAGTCGTGAGTTTAATCAAATTTTCTCATTGACAATCATTTTAAAAAATTGTTTATAATGAATTCTTAACATAATAGAATGTGAAACAAATCCAAAATATATGTCTGACAGTGCATGCCGCAGGTTTAAACAAGTTAGACAAAAAATGCACGTATTTGCATTGGTCGCATTCAGTTTTTTTTGCATGTTTTAACGTGAACACTAGATAAACAAAAAAAAAAAGAGTATGATGAATAAAAAGATGCAAAATGCAAACGATTGAGTTTGTTTGCTGGGCCTGCAGCCCAAATTTTGAGGTCTAATCTCGAACCTAACAAAGTTCGGATAAATTTTAAATTACTATTATTATCTCACTCACAATTTACAATAACTTTAGTTAGCTTAACTAATAATAGCCAGATTAACAGAAGTAATAATAACCAAATTAGTAAAGTGACCATGTTTCATTCCCTTCACAAAAGTGCAAATCATAAACAATTAACAAATAAACAGTGGGAAAAGGAAGAAGCAAACCTCACTTGTTTAAGCTAGAGGTCTCGAGCTTAAGTCTTTGTAAGCATAGATTATTCCCGAAATAGGCCTCTAATAACAACTTAAAAAAAACATCTCAAATGATTAGTCTCAAACTTGCTAACTTTAGAACACTTTGAAAAATAAAAAACATCTTTCAATATATTTATTGATACCTTTAACCTATGGAGAAGAATATAGATGACACCTCAAGTGGAGCCCATTGTGGACCGTCGGGCACCGGAAATAACCCGTTGCAGCTCGTTGAAGGCCACCGAATGCCAAAGTCCGGCGGAGAGCTGAACATGCAGCTGGTTCAAGTTCTTAAATGAGCTACTACAAGCTGAGAAGATAGATGGTATGCATGATAGCACAAGGAGACACACACATATATTATATATAGTACCAAAATTTTAAGACTTTTATTTATTATTATTAGAACATTGGGTCAAGTGTGTGAAATTTGTACATAAATGAGCTATATATTGATGGATAAAATGAGTCATTTGTACTGGATTTTTTATGAGATTAAATAGTGAAAAGGAGCTTTTAAAACTTATTAATTAATAAGGCTAAAATTGAGTTTTTGGTTCTTCCAAAAATTTATCTAACATTATAACTAAGTTAATATTTATCTCTAAGAGGAGTGGACCACACAAATTATTTTCGTTTTGAAACTTTCAAGAAAATATAATTGATTTCTCCAACTTTTATAAATTTTGAATTGGTTGTTTTGAATATATATGTGTGTATATTTTTGTTTAAATGCAATGATGATCTCACTTTAGTTAGGAAGACTTTCTTGTAGGTTTACGTTGTTCAACGGGCTAAACAGAAAGACAAATTATGCCAACTGAAGTCTAAATTTAAAGTTGTTTAACTAATCACGTAGAGGACTTTACGCTGAGTTTCAAATTTGAAACAAAATAAAAGTTTTAAATGCACAAACGTATATTTAGCCGTTGAATAACTTTTCATCAGTTATCGTTCGACTATCATGTGATATTTGCTTCACAACGAGTTTAAAAAAAATTAAATAGGACCCGTCAAGTCAATAGGTTTTTAGAAACTGACATTCATAAGTGCAAGTACAAGTCATTTGCAAAGTTGAAAATGGGACATACTGTTTTGTTATCATTTTGAGACCAAACATGATGTTGTTTGCTGAACTAAAGATGCTGGTTGTTCTAGCTTGCTTGGTATAATGTCCTTAATATTTTTTGTTAATTAAGAACATAGTTTTTTTGTTGCTAGCAACTCACTATACTCAATATCTTTTGTCCTTTAATTATATAATCATTTCAGTTGTGGAATATGTAATCAAATAATGGAGACTGAAATGAAATTATTATTGTTCAACTAGACAATATGATGGTGTTTTTGGTTGGAAATTGGAAACAATGATGATATGTAAGTACCATGACCTATGTCCAATGTGAGTTTATATATATTGAATATAATGAGTTTAAGTCATGTTAATTTTTTAGGCTACGTGATGTTAACTATGACATTACCATTAAAATTTCATTCATATTTACCTTAATAAACTTATGGGAGGAGTGCGATTTGTTGGATCTAAAATTTTATAAATATGTCACTATCTCATTGGTCGCTTATAGACTAAATTAAAAAGCTTTTAACTTGAAATATCTGCTCCTATAAGAGAAAAAAGTTGTGTAAATAATAATATTTAAAGTGTGAAAAGCCGACGACAAGACTCTTGCAACAATTTTGTATTATAAAAATAACCCAACATGCATATAGAAATATTTTGCTCATTTCAACAACGAATCGATATAAGTTGTGTTGTATATAGCATAAACTATCGAGTTAAAGTTGTATATAACATTTTTCCCTAGCCAAAATTACTTTGTTTTAGTAAATATTATTTGTGGTGAACATATATTTGTTATATATAGGTCATGAATGGCCTGTCACTTGTGCATGTAATGTAGTGCCTTCTTCATCATTCAAGTTAGGTCCTTTTTTGTAATAATAGAACAACAAAGAAAATCAATTATAGTACTTTGGCTTTATGAGCTCACACTTTTGTCTTTCTTCAATTTAATTGGCACCACGTTTACAACAAACAAGTACAATAAACAATAAATTTAAATCCTCACTTCCCATCCAACAATCTATAACAAGTGACTTTGGTGTACTTTGAATCATTGTTTTATGAAAAGATTTGAAATCTAGCATCATAAATTTTATGCTTTTTATTAGAAAAATAGTATTATAAACGTCGGTCTAAGTGGAAATGTTTCTAAGTAATTTAAGTAGTAAGACTTGTTAAAAAATTGAGTCACATCAACCGATGTGTTCAGTTGGAGACTCTAATTCTGCGAAGAAAAAACACAACATCAAGTGGAAATTTAAGGTTGTGTGTGAGAATCCACCTAGGGCGTGAAAATGAGAATCTTTTTTATGAGGGTCAAATTACTACCAAACTAAAGAGAATTTGATAAAGAAATGTGAAGTGTGCTGTGAATAATGAATCACCTTTTTTCTTTTTTATAAATAAATGGGTATTTATACTTACAAATATGGATTGATGATGTGGCGTCATGTGATTGATCAATAATAATGTTATGGTGCGATCATAGGTTGCTTTACGAGTGTATCCTCATTTCTCAACATCCGACTTAGTAACGAGAGCTTCACTAACTCACTGAACGTAATGGAGGGTAACATGAGCTTCACTAACTTTTTGCTGGTTTGTTTGATAAAAGCCGACCAATCGACCATGGTCTTCTCAAGCGTTTGATATACAATATAACAAATGGATCATCGTTCTTGAGCCTTGAAAATGTAAAATCCTTTCGAGGAGGACCTCCAAGAATTTAAAACCTTAGTTTGCCTTCCAACTTTTACCCACTTCGATCTGATTGGGATCCTCGGGTTCAAGTGAATTCATTTTTACAATGTTTGTTCTTGTGAGACCTACAACCACACGAATTTTACATGTGTCAATTTCTCATTGGGTAACCAATTTTAGTTTGAAATATCAAGTAAAATTAGAAATAAATATATTTCTATTTCTTTCTTATGATTCTAAACTCACAAATTTTAGCTGAATAACTTGATTTCTCTGTGGTGTATTTCATAACTATTTTTAAACTCATCTAGTCAATAATTTATTCAAATAAATTAGTAGTATAAGTTGTTGCTAAATATATTTTTGTCATTATCATTGTTGGTTAAGTTGCTTTATATTTACAACATATGCCATTGACATCTAAACTACTTGAAAATTGATTCTTTTTTTCTCTGTCAACCGCCACCGCCACCTCCGATCGATCTCTTCCGCAACAACAATCCATATCTTCAGACCATTATTCTCCGGTTCACATACCTCAATCGATCGATCGATCAATCAACCAACCAGTGGTTAATTTTCTCAATTTCTGAACCTCCATTAATCTACTAGCATTTTTTCAAGATTTTTCTGTGGTTTTCATTGGTTTTTGAATCTGGGTTAGTTCGTATAAGCTTGCCCATTTGATTTTATACATTGTTCTTCAAAAGGGTAGTGCCAAGGGGTGGTTTTTAAGCTGATTTGTTTGAGTTCTTTTGGGGTCGAATGTAGAGATTGTATGGACATTTCGATGCCTTTGCGCTTGAAGATTTTAGTAATGATGTTGTGATGGTTCAGAGACTGTGTGGATCTGGAGCTGTATGTTGGTTTTTGTTTCAGCATTGATTTGATATGATTTGGTTGTTAATTCATAGGTAGATTTAGAAGTGGGTTTGATGTTTCTTGTGCAAAACTGGATTTTGGGGAACTTTGGAGATGTGGGTTTGATGTTTCTTGTGCAAAAGTGTATTGTTGGAGGTTTTGGAGAAGTGGGTTTGATAAATTTAGTGCAAAAATAGTTTTGATGTTTCTTGTGCAAAAGAGTATTGTTGGAAATTTCAGGGAAGTGGGTTTGGTAAATTTTGTTCAAAAATGGGGTTGATGCTACTTGTGCCAAAGTGGATTGTTGGGCATTTTGGAGAAGTAGGTTTGGTAAATTTTGTTCAAAAATGGGTTTGATGTTACTTGTGCAAAAGTGGATTGTTGGGAATTTTGGAGAAGTGGGTTTGGTAAACTTTGGTGGTATTATGGTAGATTGAAATGGTGAATGCTTTAACTTTCAGTAGAAGTACTTCGGTTGGCCGGAGGGCAGTGGGTGTTGGAACTCCGAGATCCTTGAGTTTTGGGAGCCTTAGAGCGAATAGGTCGAGTTGGGTATGGCGTTGGTTTCTTGTGCTTATGTTGACCGGGTTTTTGGTCTCTTTTCTCCTAGCCATTGTTGCTGGGTATGTAGATGTGCTTCCAAGTCTCGGCAAAGCCTTTCACGATTTTGCAGTTTCTAAAACCGATAATTCAGCGGGAACCTGTGATATTTTCGATGGCAGTTGGGTCCCCGATGATAGTTACCCATTGTATAATGCCTCAGCATGCCCTTTTGCTGAACAAGGGTTCAATTGCTTAGGAAATGGGCGGCAAGATAAGGATTACCTTAAATGGAGGTGGAAACCGAAGAACTGTGATATTCCTCGGTTTGATGTGCAGAGTACATTAGAGAAGCTTCGAAGCAAAAGAATTGTTTTTGTCGGGGATTCAATGAGTAGAACCCAGTGGGAGTCACTGATATGTTTGCTTATGACGGGAGTAGAGGATAAAGAGAGTGTTTATGAAGTGAACGGGAATAAGATCACAAAACAGATTCGATACCTAGGCGTACGATTCAATTCTTATAATTTCACGATTGAGTTCTTTCGCTCGGTTTTCTTGGTACAACACGGTTGGAGCCCTCGACATGCGCCAAAGAGGGTTAGGTCAACACTTAAGTTGGACAAATTGGATGTAATTAGCAAGGAATGGGTTAATTCAGATATTCTCTTGTTTAACTCAGGCCAATGGTGGGTTCCATGGAAGCTTTATGAAACGTAAGTTCTCTTAATTCCTACTTTCAAAACAAATGTATTCTCATTCCATTGATCATGTATGCAATCTTTTGTCGTTCTTTATAAGCAGCATTAGTTCGACTTGATTTGGCACTTCTCCGTACTTTGGATTATCTTTCAGAATTCATATACCGTAGTCGTGACTATATACTTGAGTAGATCTTACATGTTTGAGTAAAACTTAGAGTTAAACTTTACTCCAATTCAAAACCTTAAGCTTTTGGGTTGGAATCGAGTTTAACATGGTATCGGACTTGGTTCGGTTTGGGCCTAGTGACCCATCTGTGTTGCCTCTCTTGGTCCACGTGCAGGGTCCGTTGTGCTATCCAACACCCACGCAAGGGGGAGATTTAATGTATTCCACATTGAAAGAATGCAAAGTTTGTCACCACTTGATATACTAGTTGTGCCCTCGATTTAATACCTTAAGCTTTTGAGCTAAAGTTAAGTTTAACACTTGGTATTATTGTCTGTCTATGAAAACTTATAGCATATCGCGCAGCTTTTAGTTACATATGGAAGCCAGTTATTTCGATTTTTGTTAGTCTTAACCAAACTTGTTAGTTCATATCTAACATGCATGTTTGGTGTGGCACATTGCTTGTACAGAAAAAAGTGGTGAGTTGCATCTTATGATTACCTGTCTAAATGCTTAACATATATCTTTGAGCAACTGCCGTGAACTTGCTCTGATTAGTTATAAACGTTCATTTAATTTATGAGCCTATTGTATTTTGGCAGGGGTTGCTATTTTCAAATTGGAAATTCGATAAAGCTTGGGATGACAATTCCTATTGCTTTCAGAAGAGCACTAGGCACCTGGGCATCATGGGTTGAGAACATGATTGATACAAATAGAACACGTGTGTTCTTTCGAACTTTCGAGCCTTCTCATTGGAGGTAATCTTTCAATATCATTTCCTTCACCGGTTTTCAAACATATCTAGTTCATAAACTGATGCATACCTGGTTAAGGACTTATAATGAAAGTTCTATTCTGAAACAAAAGCTGCTAATTCATGCGTGTGTGCCGCATTGAAAGTTGACCATGCGCTATATGGGTCAACACGAACACGACTCGTTTAACTAAATGGGCTGGGTTGACACAACCTAACACGTTCTACACGACAAAACCAACACGTTTAGCATGACAAGACCCATCATGATCAAATATCACAAATTTAACTTAACAGACAAAAATCATATAAACGATAAGACTAGTTAGGTATTTTTGGGGGTTAATTTAGTATTACAACCCCTAAGTGGGCGTGTCGTGCGTGTGTTTGAGGCTCAACACAAACACGGCACGATTACAAAATTAGTGAGCCCAAACACGCTTTTTCCGCATAGTGTCACATGTTGAAGCACGAAGTGCCAGCTCTATCTGAAACTATTAGTGTATTACTGTTTTCTTCAGCAACAAATGTTGTTAGGTTGCAGCCTTTGCTCTAGATCCAAAACAACTATATATTTCCCCAACTAAGCTATAAGTAATCATTATTTTGAATGCTGCTAATTTTTCTCCTTTTGAGATTTTGAACTAAATTAATTTATGTTCCTGCTGTTTAAATTTTGTTGGTTTATTTGATACACATGGTTAAACGAAACATTGGGAAAAGTCTTGTTCCTGCATGAGCCCTTTCATAAGTCACGACTAATGGAACTGTTTGTTGCTGGATCAGTGGTGAACCCCATAGGTTTTGCAATGTGACTCAGTATCCGACATCAGAAACAAATGGAAGAGATCAAAGCATATTTTCGGACACTATAATGGAGGTGGTAAAGAATATGACAGTTCCAATTACGGTTCTGCAAGTTACTTCCATGTCGGCTTTTAGGAGCGATGCACATGTTGGTATCTGGAATCGAAGTCCGTCTCCTGATTGTAGCCACTGGTGTCTGCCCGGATTACCTGATTTGTGGAATGAAATTCTCCTCTCATACGTGCTTACTAATGACGGACTTCCACCTCAGTGAATGCGGGCATAAAGTGAGATTCAGTACCTCTCTTGTATCATTCCTTTCATGTAGCTGAATTTACTTTCTTGATTTCATTTCATCATACTACACAAGTTGATTGTCTGCATAAAAATGAAACTATACTAATTCAGTTCCCGAGGGTAGAGTTGACAATTTGGATTTCGGGTCAGTTTTTTTTTTCGTGTTTAGGTTGAAAAGACCTAACCCCTAACATGATTAGCAAGAGGTACGGGTTGGCTCGGTGTCAGGTTTGTCATAGAAAATGTCATTTTGTGTGTTGCCCAACTTGAAAATTAATCAGGCTTGTAACCCGAACCCTCAAAATGTGGATTGGGTCCTAATTGTCAACTCTAACCGAGGGTGAGCTTTGGTGCAATGGTTATAGGTTGCTGATAAGTGACCACAAGGCCACATGTTTGAATCAGGGGAACAACCTCTTTGCAAAAGTAAGAGAGAGGTTGGGTATATAAATGAATGTTCCCATACCCTACTATGGTGGGAATCTTGTGCATTGTGTCGCCTTTTTCTTTTACCCTAGTTCAGTTTCTGAAACAAATTCCAATTGAGGTCCTCATTACTCACTAGGTATGATTACACAGTCTATGAATCTTCTAATTTTCACCTCCGAGCAACTGACGCACAAATGGTCCATATTTTGGGTTTATGTCCAACCCAAACCTTAAAGCATGCAGATCAGATTCTGGGTGTCCCCGGTTTAAGGTCCAAATTGTCAGCTCTAATAATAACAATGTTATCACGTATTATTGATAAACAACTACCTCTGTCTTTAAAGTCTTCTCTCCTCTTTGTTTTCTTCCCAATGCTTTAAACACCTTGAAGCAAATCTATATTTCTTACTTCAAATTTGTTTCTAGCATTTCTAGGCTCTCTTGTATGCTATTTCTCTCCTTGTGCGTATGCATCTTGTCAATCATTGTTTTGTTTCGGTAGAAAAAGGTGCTGTGTGGGATTAACTTACCATCAGTTATTTTACTTTATGCAGATTGATTTTAGACATACATACAACATATGAGCCGAGCAAGCCACACGCGGATTCTGAAGCAGAACAATTTGGCAAAACCGACAGGGACTCGATTCTCTTTTATATTACTCGGTATCATCCAGCAGGCTGTTCTGCACCTGGTGAGTTTGAATCAAGTTTTGTAGAGAAATGGTCGAATTCAACGTAAACACAATTTTGCAACAGGCCATTCATTTCCCATCATTCGCATTTTGTAAGTGAAAAAAGTTTCGAAACGTGTTTGTTCAAATAGAAAAAAAAAAAACATTGTTTGATTCGTTTGATTCGATGCAATACTTGTTCATAACAGCAAAGGGAAAAGAAAGAAGGGGTAGAAGTTGAACTGTATTTGCTGTTTCTGAGTTTTTCTAATTTTGTTCGTCGGAAGAATGAATGTATTGATGAAAATTTCTCATTCTATATTCAGTGGAAAAATATGCAGTGAATTGTGGCTTCTTTTGCTTTCTTTTCTCTCATTTGCTAATATGAAACATGAGAAAGTGGTAAGAGTTTGAAATTATGAGGAGAATGTTTTTTTTTCTCCAGTTTTTTGGTTCCTAAACTTTGATGATCCTTAGTTATGTATCTTGACATGTAGAGATGGTAAAGAGAAATGATTATTTGGTCAAGGATTGTGTTTAAGAATCGGGTTGATTCGCCGGTTAAGTTCAAGAATCGTATTTGTTCATCACAGTTCAGATTCGAGGATCAGATTGATTCACCGGTCGAATAGTGTAATGTATCAAAATCACAGCCTTTTAAAGAACACACAAATTCAAAAACCAACAGTTGAAAAACTAAAAAAAAAAAACAGCATCCATTAGCATTTCTCATAATACCCTCTTCAAGATTATCAGTAAATTTTCGCTTTCTTTGCCTATCATCTACAAGAAAATTTCCAGTGGCAGCAATAAAAACCAGAATCATATTCCTATATTATACATCTTATGATTATCACCAAATGACTGTAAAAATAATCACCAGCCATCAAAATATTGACTACACACACTATAAAGCTACACGTGCGAAACTGTGAGCTCAGAGACGATTATTATGGATCAATTGCCATGGGAGTTATGCGCCTCTTGGCTGGCTTGCTTGTTGAGCTTGATGAAACTTGCTTACCTGCATTCATGTCCCCTTCTGTTTTCCTGTCTTTTCCGGCAACAGAATTCTCGCTTGTTTCGTTTTTGGCATCTCCGGCAACAGAACATTGGGTTCTTGTTTCAATCACCATGTCGTCTGGTTTTTGGACAGCTGGGCTCTTACTCTTGTCGTCGCTTCTTGTTGTTTCAATCACCATGTCGTCTGGTTTGTGGACAGCTGGGCTCTTACTCTTGTCGTCGCTTCTTGTTGTTTCATTCATCATGTCATCGGGTTTTTGGATGGCTGGGGCATTACTCTTGTCGTCGCTTTTTGCTGTTTCAATCATCATGTCATCTGGTTTTCTGACAACCGGGCTCTTACTCTTATCGGCTAAAGAAAATGAAATGTAAAAATTATGAGAAAAATCAAAAGAGTGATGAAACTGAATAGAGAAACAAACTATGGGAAAAAAGAGTGATGTAACTGAATAGAGAAACACATGGAGACCGTAACAGCAAACCTGGTGAGGAGATGGGTGATCCAAGTTCACCATTTTCGAATTCTACTAAAGTGCAGTAACCATCTTGAGAAGATAATGCTAAATATTGACCATTTTGTGACCTTTGAAAAACAATGTTAACTTCAAAAAAAAATATTAATGTTAACCTTGGAGAGAATAGAAATGAAAATAGAAAAATACCATGCTATATCTGTGATGGCTGCATAGTGAAGACCAGCCAAGACTGCTATGGGAGGAACACTCTCTGTGTCATAGATGTACAAAGAATTCAAAGTGGCTACTGCAAAAATGAGGCGATACGGGAGCTTGAAAAATCCAGCTGCAAAAGTCACCAAAACCAGTTGAGATTGTAATGACAAGTTTCCTCAGACAACAGAATGAGAATGTAATCAGCACAAATGTACCTGAATTTGTTCCCCGGAGGCTAAAAGTAATCGGGCAGAAACGAACTGCTATGACGGGTTTGCTGGCTCCAGGAAGCTGTAGAGCAGGCCTGTGCAAAAGAAAATTTGGGGAAATGAATATGGATTGAAACAGCTATAGTGGTTCAGAAAGCTGTGAGATACTAAAGCCAGTTGATGCTATGGTTCCATCGCGGTACACAGAGCAAGCAATCGGGGGCTTGCAATTAAAGACTAAGAAATAGAAGAATGAAGGTGAAGCAGGAGTCTTGCCTTGAAAGATCTTTTCTAGAAAAAATATAAGCAGTATTTACTGGTGCAGATGCAGCTGAAGCTTTATAGGAACCTGAAGCAGAACATAGGACACATTAACACAAATTCTGAAAAGATGTAGTTTATCAAGCCCCGCAAATATTCCCCAAGAGAAGCATCAAATTGCAGACTAAGATAATACATAATTTGGCTACACTATTATAGGAAACTCATAACATCTGAACAGATCAATCCACAAAGAATTCATCATGTTACTGACAATCATGCATTCTCAGACAATTGATATCAAGAGATGAAGTTTCAGACTATACTACACATGTAATCAAACTGAACATATATATTAGGTCCATATTTACCTGCAGGGACAAGTAAAAACGTTCCATCAGGCGACCAAGCTAATCTTCTGAAGAAAGATGGCAAAGTCTCATCATGAAAGAGATGGTTTTTTGAACTCTGCACACAATACCACACACCATTTGGGGGCTTATCATGCATGAATATTCCATAAATGTCACATAACAAGCACAGCTAAGCTACTATTTTCATACCTTAGAGTCATCTACTGATTGTTGTTCTGCCTTTGAAATGACATGCTGACAGACGTAATTCGTCTTCTCGTTACCCTTTGCTTTTGTGGGCTTATTCATGTACACTCTGCAAGTTCTGTCAGAACTAAGAGAAGCAACATATTTGGACAATGGATCCCATGCCACGCCTTGAACATAATGGAAATGGGCATCCAGAATTTGATGGACAGTAGCTGAAGAGTAGAATAATAAGACCATTTCATCAAAAGAAAGAAAGAAAGCACGTCGCCTACGATTATGTATTATATCTTTCTTACCTTTGTTAGCATCCCATATGATACAAGAATTATCAACTGATCCAGAAACAAGAAATGCACCATCATTGGACCACTGCAGGTCAAGAACATCCTTCCGGTGAAATCTAGCCCAAAAAAGGTCCAGAATGAATATAGAATTTGGGCTAGCAAAACATACTCCAAATCTTCCAATGCAAAACTAAATCAACTAATTTATGTGATGCATTTAACTAAAACTCTGTATGTCAAAGGCAATCACGAATATAAATTTGGATTCCGTATACTTGGCATAAACTAATCATTACCTTCCAACCTTCCACAGTAATAGTTAAATGTTTACCATATATTATTATATAGCATGGATATCAATGTAAACTGTCATATATTTAAACTAGTCCACACTCCACACCTATTTTCTAGAAATTTATTTTTTTCAAAATCAACTAATAATTTAACAAATGCTCATTACACCATGTAGACTGGAAAATGAAAGCTATATCAGCCACATAAATGCTTACTTCTGCTGATCAAACAATATGAACTCCAATAGTTATTATAAGATTTGGTACCACTAAAACTATTCTGGAATCTGGATTTCAAGCAACTCATAACTTCCCAACATCCCTTGTTCTAGAAGACTAGAACCAATTTGTAATATGATGATTAAGATTAATTATCTTACGATAATGTCTTGAAGACCTTCCACGTCTGACCACCTTCTGAAACATGTAACTTCCACAAGATCAGCTCACCTCCTACAAATAAGAATAACCAATTTAAAACTCAATCGCCGACTAAACACAATGTAAAACAACAATGAAAAAGTTGAAACCATAAGATCTAGCAAAATTAACTGCAACAAGTAGCTTACCATCAGCACCAGAGGCAAGTTGTTCTCCTGCATAATTAGATTAATCTTATCAGTAAAAAAAAAAGGGAAACAGAAAGTAGTTTGCTAACAACAGAAAGTTCATAATACAATGTGAGGCCTCTGTTTATATGTGTTTTGCAAAGAGAGATTCAATTGATTAGTATTATGACTAAAACAATAATGATAACTTACGCTATGTACTAGTTGATAAACGAATCAAAACAAGAAACAATCAGCTAAACAAGTTATAGAGGTATCAGTATAAGATCGAAGTCCAAAACCACCAAAGTTGGGCCACTTTCGGATCGACTTAATGGAATTTGGAATCCACTCATTATGGGGAGTGTTCAATATATAAGGAAATAAGTATAGTAAATATCAAAATCCCAGTGCTGCAAATAAGCAGGGTTGCTACTAGATTCCGCTACATTTTTCTGTCATCACTTAAGAAGGTGATAATTGACGTCACATCATTGACAAACCTATTGATTTTCCAATTTGATAAGACTAACATATTTATGTACTCATTCAACATTATTACCGTTACAGCTACAAACACCATCCATATCTTGATCATGAGCAAGTCACATGCTATGAATTATGGAGGAATTTTCCACGTTCCTGCCAAATTCTGGTCAAATTTTCCAGATACCAAAAATATTATGCAAGGGTGAATTGTAATACAAAAGAGCAATTTCATAATTTAAGAAAAACTCATAACATGTAACTTGCAGTCTTGCACATGAGCAAACTAACATAAAATTCTATTAAGTATGACTGACATAATGGTTTGGGGAAAGTTCAAGGTAGTTATGTATTGCGAAAAAAGTTCCATATAGTTATGGTAACCATGTGCAAAAGAGGCATAGCTGTTGGGAGATATATGCAATTTCCCCAATAGTAGATACATACATGTTTCAAATTTTCAGTAACTAGCAAATCAGATCCATTTCTCACTCACTAACAACTCATCTTTGAAAAAAGTCATCAAATATATTGCGAAGCAAGAACAGGAAGAACTCAATCATGACTGACAAGCATAGGAAAAAAAGTTCCAACTTTTAATTTTATAAGATAAATTATTGTGATAAAACACATAATTATCCACATTTCAAGTTCAACAAGCTATCATATGCTTCACAAACTCCCAAATCTCACATAAAAGACCCTAATGGTAAGATCTTGAGGAAAAAAAAAATCAGAAGACCAGCAAGCACAGTACTCTAAAATCACCATTTCTCAACATAAATTCAACCACTACTAGCAATATCATTAGCTTAATCTTACCAGAAGGAGAGAATCGAAGAGCATTGACGGCGCAGCCATGGTAAGAGAGGCTATTTTGGTACGTAGCCGTCGGGATTTTCTTCTCCGATCCTTCATCGGAGCCAATCAGCCACAGCTGCAAAAATCGAAACTCCTGAGATCCAAAATTCGGATCCGATTTGAGAAAATATATGAAATTAGGTTATTAAAAGAGCAGACCTTGATGTCGAAATCGGCGCCGCCAGTGGCGAGAAGGCCGGAGAGAGGGTGGAAATCTAGGGTTAGCACTGGTTTCGTGTCGTGCCAGTTGATCTGAACTGTGCCTCCTCTCATTTTCTTCTTCTGAACATTAGGGCAAAAATTGGGGATGTTGAAGAAGAAGAGACTGTGATTTTTGGCGGGAATATGTCGATTTGGCGGGAAATGTTCATCATGTTTGGGCCGTTGGATTCATGGGCCGGGTCACAGCCTTTGATATCAAGATGGGCTTTGAGCTTTTCGAGTGAGGCCCATTTCATGTCATTCAGCAGCCCACTTTTGTCTTGCATTTATTTTTTCTTAACTATTATCAAATTATTGGACTTGTTTGATTAATTATAGCATGATTGATATTAGAGAATAGAAAATATGTGTTGATATTAGAGAATAGAAAATATGTGAAATTATTTTCTGTGGATTATGCTAAGTCAAACTGATGAAATCACTTCACATCATTAAATTTTCGTTTCTACCCGTCTCAATGAATATGTGAAAGAAGATTAGTTCGTTCGATCTTACTGTTGCACGAAGATTAGTATTCTCAATTTTCTTGTTGTCAATGAAAAAATTTGGCCAACAATATGGTGAAAGATATTTTAGAATTGATGGACTTTTCATGTAACATGGACAAGGCTATTCAACTAGTCTATTTTGGTCTGCCTTTCACTCGGATTAATAAAGTATTATGTGATTGTGGATGTCAATTTTCTGAATGATTGTTCTTGATGATTTAAACTTTTTAAATTGATTGAATCGGTCAATCAATATAATTATTGAACAACTCAAAATTGTGATAAAATTTATACAAAATTCAATCAAAATTGATTAAAACCAATTAGCGTGCAAGGAATTTCACTAAGTATATGAATATAGATGGTTGAGACTCAGCTAAAACGGAAAAAAAATAAATTTTGATGAACGTTCTGTAGTCACAAATTCATTGAAACATATACGAGTAATAACCCAAAAATTGATTTTCCAAAATATATGGTAGAAATTGAAAAATTTCCAAAAACACTGTCATTAATGGGTGATAATATAACATCAAGATCTACTTTTGGTAAAGAGATTCTTTTGACCTTAACAACAACATAAAGATTTTATATTGACAAAAACATACACCAATAATTTAACCTAATACACACCAAGAAAATGAAACATTTCTTCTTCTTTTATCTTCATCTCATACTAAGCAAGAAGATCAATCATACCCATTACAACATCACAAATATGTTTCAAACCAATCTCTCTATGCGCCAAATCCGGCGGATAAACTAACCCTTGATACCTCTTGAACGCGTTATGGCACACGTTCGGATAATCGGACGCCGCCATCACGTGCATGTAAGCGTAATCATAAGCCTCGCCCGCCAAATCTTGCATCGAGCTTTGCAAAGCATCCGCGGCGAACGAGTACTTGTCTGCGCACTCCTTGAACACTTTCCTCAAAACTACGTCGTTTGTTGTGCTAAGCAATTGCAACGACAAATACGAGGACGTCGCCGTGGCATTGGCCATTCCCGCTCCGACCATGATAGTCGCGAGGACTTTGTTGTTTGTCGCGTTAGTGCTCGTTGGATCAGATTTGAGAGATGATACACACACGTCGTAGTATTTGGTTTTCTTGCACGTTTTCTGGATCAAGTCGGAGGCATCTGATCCATTCGCGAACGGGTCAGATGCCGAGAGGAGGAGGAAGAAGAGCAAGAAAATGTTGGAACCCATGAGAGGAAATTAACTCAAGTTGTTGAGAACTTGAGGTATATGGCTATAGAAATAGAGGAAATGAGCTAGAAATGGTCCAATCTTTTATGGTTACACACAATATTTATATATATAATAAATTTTTATATGGATCTTGACATGACTTGTGATGTCCTGTCCAAGTTGCTGCTAGATAGGTACATATGAGTTTAGGTTTTGTTTGTCATTATTACATATTTTCTTTTATAGTCCGTGATGTTAATAATGTTTCGAACAAGTTGAAAAACAATTTTTCTCAACAAGTGACGCGACACGGTACAAATGTGTGATGACTTCAAACTCATCAGTTTCTAATTTTTTATCATATGTCGTGTTACGACACGAATTGTCAGTTCTAGTAGTAGTCGAACACCGCAAAATGTATACAAAAAATAATTAATGGGTGTTGCTTGGCATGTAGCATGCAAGGTTCACAGGGCAGTGTTTGGGAGGTAGGAAAGTGGACAAAAATAGGGTCACGGGTTCACAGTAAAGCTAAGAAAAAAACCCTAAATTCAATGAATTATTATTTTCGAGCTATGGAATGTTTTTGTTTCAATATGGGATTGGAGAGCCAGATGTTGACATGTATTGGCTCTGCAAAGGATCATTGGACCCATCAATCATTGTGTTCATATAGCAAAATATTAATTATAAGCTCTACTTTATGGATAATTAATTTAATTATTTTTAGTTAGGAATGACAATTTGGATTTAAATTGATAAAATATAATTCGATTTCAAAGTTTGTATCAGGTCGAATTTTAATGTAAAAAACGTGAGTTTGTCAAATTAGATTCGATCACAGAAAAATCCTATCAAACCAGCCCAAAAATTCGATTCAACCTGAATTTGAAAATGACCCCAAAAAAGAAACATTTCTGAGAAGCTATTTGATCATTTACAATATGACTTACCTCAATGTTCCTCTCGATACGATCATCAACACAATTGAATCGATCCGAAGCCTCTTCGACAGCACGAAACATATGCATATTCGTATCGATTTCCAGAACAACAAATATTTCCAATTCACATTCTGAGGATCCTATAGGTTTCAATTACATACAACAACAGTAACTTTAAACAAAATCAAATATACCAACCTGGAGATCAGGTCTAGCAATCTGTCTTCGCTGCGATCCAGTTTCCCATATCTGCATTAGCCGTGCAAAAAGAGCAAAGCAATCATGAGTACATTTAAGCTTTTCGACAAATTTTAACTGCTCCACATAGGCAGTTCGGTTTGCGGGTTTTACATAGAAAACGTGCAGAGTGTGGGTTGCTCAGCCCGACCTGCACTCTTCCATGGTAAACCCGACATGACTAAAGAATAATCGGGCCAATTTAATATGACCCGAACACACCAAAATACGGGTTGAATTTCGGGATCCTACGAGTTCAGTTCCAATTGGCATCTCTAAGATGAGGCATTGATTTTGGCATATGGCAAATATATTCCATTGGCTTGTGTAAATCAATGGTGTGATCAGACTTAAGTATACCTGGTAATTCAGGCCGCGGACCTAAACGTGTTCGGCCAAAAAAGTGTACGTGTTTTTATTGGCCTACTTTTCGTCAGTTCTCGTCATTTAGTGGGAAAGACTGGGGCTGATAAAAAGTTGCAAAATATGAATATGTGAGTGTGTTGGCCCAACCCGTTTATGGCCCGTTTCCCGGATCGCCAGGTATAGACTCAGCATACAAGGGATGTAAAAAGGAACGAAAAAAGGTGACCCGGTGCACTAGACTAACATCATTTATGCATCCAACATTCCCCCAACCTTCTGCAAAGAGGCTATTTCCTTTACTGGACTCCGTAACCTCAAGACCACAATGCAGCAATGCTATTATTGAGCCAAGGTCAACCTAGGAATTTAAAAGGAGAATGAAACACAGAAATGAATTTATAGCCAGTGTACGGTATTACAAGAGACGTAATAGTCTGTTAGGAATTATGATTTTCGGATTTGATTTGAAATCCCGAAACTTGAGCAAACACTAATGTTTGAACGCACAGAATTCGGTTTTGGATTTCACGCAAATCCAACCCAATTCAAAACACACCTACATCATGGAATTTCAAAATGAAAACTCTTAACACGTCATTTAAATTCCATGATTTCTCAAACGTTAGATTTATAGTTGAAATACCACATTTAAAGTCCCAAATTTCAGGGTTTGTATCATTTGCTCATCCAGAAACCGAAGAAAGTTATTAATTAACATATAAATGTGAAGGAAGTGCATACAAACCTCAATAGGAAGGAGTGTTTTCAAAGGAAATGGCTGGCCAAGAAAAGTTGCGGCTTCTCCTTGGCTTTATTCTCTTTAACAACAACAGTTCTGATTTCCTCTACCCTTTTATCACATATACCATCTACAAGCTCCCAAATTTCGTCCTTAATAAGTTGTGTCTGCACAAGAAAATTATTAGATTTAAAAAATATACATAGAATAATAGGGTGTGATGGAAAATGATAATGTTCCCAAATGGTACTCAATTTGATTTTTGTTCCAACTTAGTCATCATAGTATTCATTTTGTTTCATTCTAGTCCATTCCATCAAGTATCTATGAAACGAGGATGACAGTAGATTTTCTTTTTCTTTTTTATTTTTAAATGAATTATAAGAATATGCTAGTGTGGCACTTGAAAAGTGTTAATAAAAGTCCATGTGTCATCATCATATTGGCCGTGTTATTAATTTAAGGGTAAAATGGTAAATTTATAATAAATTATTTTAAACATATTCAAGTGCCATATCAGCATGTATACCCAAGTCATCCACATTTAACAGATACTTATCAAAATGGTCAAAATTGGAATGCAATGGATACTGGATTACCAAATTGAAACAAAATGCATACCATGAGGACTAAATTAGAACAAAAACCAAATTGGTTACCAATTTAGAACAGTGTATACTACGACGACCATTCTGAAACATTTTTCGATGGAAAAATGGTAGCTTGGTGAAGTTAGCAATATTTCACATACCTGCATAGGACGGGGTGCACCAAAGGTTGAATACCCGACATTTCCAGGAGCAAATGTAACTCTCCCGGGAAGACTAGCACCGTAAATTCCCCACCGGCCTGCATAAATTAGTGCACCATATTCATCGACTGGAGTTACGGGTTCCTGGAAAATGAGCATTATGAGTATGATTTCAAATTCACAGTGCTTGATGGCAAAATATACACATCAGAAAACAGTATTATAACTTCCTGAGAATAGAAGAACTAAAAATATTGTACATTACAAATATCAATACATATGATTTAGAATGCAATATTCTCCTCTCATCCCTCAATGTGGTTGTCCTCATCCTCTTTCGAAAGCCAGCCATTTTAAAATGTCTAGAAAACTCGGGAAAGAAAATCATTAATCATTCCTGAATTCAATAACTACCTGAGGTATTCTCGGAGAATTTTTGTATACATCCAAAATTTCTTCTGCGTTTATCGTCCCCTTTTCAAGTAAAATATCTGCACAGCCAATGACAAAAGTTATGTGGCTACACTTGCTTACAATGCAACTGGTATTATAAGTGCTATTAGAAATTGACTTGATGTAAAATGTCAAAACACTTCGCCCAGTTTTTACTGTTAGAATGGACAGTAAATAGTAAACAAGCAATCAAACCTGTAATTGTCTCTACAGCTGAATTGTACTCTCTCAGCACAGATGAACATTTTTCCATAGCAAAACGCAAGTATTCATCTCGAAGTGCTTCAAGTTTCGGCCCAAGCTGTTTGTAAACAGTCAATTTGGTTATGATGCAACGACTTTTCTTAAGGCAAACTATTGAGTAATTGGAATTCCAAATAAAAACACCAGCACGTACATTCGGCACAAGATCATTATGCTTATTTCTGTAGTACGCCTTCCCGAATGCCGTCATCCCTGTCCGCAAAATTAAAACCTCTGAGAGTCTCGAAGCTTTTAATGTAGCCTTTGCAGACATCCAACATACATTGTCGACCCCAAACATCTCCTCCTCAATAGCTCTAGCTACAATTTGGAGCTAACATTAATAATAACAAATTTACCGTCCATCACGATGATACAGAGATGTACATGGTATATTCAGCTAATTAATCAGACTTGGTTTATAGAACATAAAATGCTTGATTGGATGTACCATCTCAACGCCAAACACTAAGGTAGCATTTAGATTAGAAATTTTGTTCAGGTTTGGAAATGGAAATGGATTCTTGTTTTTCATATTTGAATTGTGACTTTTTGGTCGTGAAAATGGATTTGGAATGGGAATCCCATTTCTATTACAGTTTTTTTTGTTTAAATCCAAATGCTACTTGAAAGGAGTATCAGAGATGATGAAGGCGTGCTATATTCAAAGAATATTATATGCAACAGCCAATTCTGCCCTAAAGCCTGACTAAAAAGCTCATCTCCCTTTATCTCCATCCTTTATAATTTCTAGAGTATAAAGTTTTCAGCACAAGGAATAGAGGCAATGTGCGTGAGCCACAACGGTCTTGTACTTGTACGTGTAAGAGCGTGTTAGAGTATAAAGTTCAAATTGGACTTTCTACTTGAATCGGTCCTCAACAAATATGTTAAGAAGTATAGTGTCAATGTGCAGAATATAAATTCTAACCATCAAGAAAGTGAACCTTCCCCAATCCAATCCCCATGAGACAAATTTAGTTAACTATCTCTATTTTAGTAGTCCCATTTTAGACATTTTACATAGAACTCGTTGTTGGTCTTGTAAATGTAATGGCTATCAATATCTTGTATGGGAATTTGCTTTCAGTGAGTAGCATTTCTACAGAAATGTCGACAAAATTAAGGACTTCTTTGAATATATGCATCTGGAAGCACTACTGTTCTACTAATATGACCGATAACATGAAGAACAAAAAGTAAACAAAGATGATGGTGAGAACTTACGAGCACATGCACGCACAATGGAATTCACATAATCTGATTTCCTTGCAAAAAGCCTGCCCTTGGCCTTTGCAAAACGCAGATTTGGTTCGTTGCGTATAGAATTTATATGTGTCTACAGAAGAAACATAAACATATTGTATAAAATGCACATGTATTTACAGATATACCTAAAACAATAAAGGAAACAAGACTGCACTAATATTCTGTCCTCCTAACCTCAATAATAGGGCGGTGGGGATCTGGAAAGTAGCATGCAAGAACAGCAACAGCTGCTTCTCGGTATGCTAGCCTCAATTTTAGATCCTCCGGAAGTTCAGTACTATCTTCTTGTCCAGTTTCAAATGTTCCTTTTTGCTGCAGAGTCACATCATAAATGAAGTGAGAAATGACATTGTCTTCTTCCGTTTCCAAGAAAGATTCAAAACCTATCACAAACCAATCCCATTTACCCTTGAGCCAAGACCTTGAGGCAAGGATATGAGAATGCTATAAGTAAAGATAATGCTACTAGTCAACAACACATATTCCCAAGAGCTCAAACAGTACAGTAAGAGACTTTACATTCTTCTCAGACAGAGAATCAGACAGAATGACAGTGACACATAAACAAATAGATACCACCTACCCTTTTCAAAGCCTCTAGAAGTTCTTCTCGGCCGATGAAATCTAAATCCTTTCTAGCAGTCAAAATACCAGCTTCATTTCTGCCATTGAAATTGGGAAACATTAATCTCTTTTGGGTGTTGAATTGAACATATAAATAAAAAATTAGTTGGGCATTACTCACAGTATATTTTGCAGCTCTGCTCCAGTAAAATCTTCTGTAAGGTCTGCAATTTCTTTCAATAGAACCTCCTTCTCTTCCTCGGAACGAAAATATTTGTTTCTAGCATGCACCTTTGTGAACAAAAAGAGACAAAATAGTATCAATATGCAAACAACATAAATATTAAATATCCGTTATTCTGTAATACACATCAAGTAAAATACCTTCAATATGGCCAATCTTCCATCTCTAACTGGCAAACCAACTCTTATAATCTTGTCAAAACGGCCCTTTCTCAAGAGAGCGGGATCAAGAATATCCAGTCTGTTTGTTGCACCTATTACTAACACCTGAAAAGTCCAAGTTTAGAAGTCACACTTGCAATTTCCTCAATCAAAGGGATATAGTAAAACTATACCTGTGATGTATCAACGTTAAATCCATCCATCTCAGTAAGTATCTGAAGCAGGCCTTGTTCACTTTCTGCACCACCCTGTACAAAGCAGCAACATCAACAAGCTACATACAAAAGAGATATCTCAAGCATAGTGTGATAGCAGAGAAGGTCCAAAGAATTAATGAATAATATACTAAATTGCTTAAAGTTACAATTACGAAAACCAACAGGTGGAAGCGGCATAATCAAGTAAAGGTTCTAACATTAACATGTTCTAGATGTCATTATTGAATGGTGATTCTCTCATTAGAATGGCTTCATACAGAATCACAATAGATCAAGGAAAATTCCAAAAACATACTAGTTACAGTACTTGAAAAAATATGTATACATATATATACAGTTAGGTACCACCTTTTTCTCACAGGTACCACCTGGTTATTCATATTTTTAGCACCCATGGGCAAGGCCAGCTAATGGGGAGTGCAAGATGAGCACTTGCACAGGCCCCCCAAAGCCTAGGGCCCCCATTGAGTTGTACCGAAAAATTGAAACCGACCAACACCAAATCGAAATTGAGTCGAAACCGGGGCGAAACTGACCTCTTATAAATAGATCTAGCAATCTAAACACTTTCATATTCCGATTAAGTTTGAAATTATAGTTTAAATCACATGTCTCTCATTAAGTGTTCAAAATTTTAAATTTGTGTATATTGGTTGGTTTGAAATAAAATTGAAACCGATTGGTTTTTAACCAAACTGATTTAGTACGGTTTAATTGTAATCTCCGGTCGGTTGTGGTTCATAATTAAAGATAAAAAATCGCATATGGTGATTCGGTTCTTAAACAGCCATAGCCTATACAAAAGAGTTTTTGCTCATTTTATTGTACTCCAGTGAATCAAATATTGTATCCAAATCAATTCTTACGTACTCTTAACTTTGACAATTTACAAATTACGGTTTAAAATTGTAACCGACCGATTGATTTCGGTTAACTTATCGAGTTTATTTTCATTGGTTCACGGTCGGCCACGATTTAGAATTTTTAGGGGCCCAAATTTGAATTTTGGCACAGGTCTCTTAAAATTCTTGAGACAGCCCTGCCCATGGGTACACCCGAAGAAGAGTGACGGGCTTCAGGATATGTCTATTTTTTCTACTCCTTTTTTAGATTTTTCTTTCTTTCATTATGAGTATGTTTTTGGAATTTTCCCTGAAAGTGTACGAGGAATTATGAATTCCAGATAACCACCCTTCTTAATTAAATCTCATTCACTCAATCCAGAGTCAAGTATTTCTATTCATTATGCAATTGCTAATCATAGCATAATTGACCTTACTCAAATGCCACATCAAAATTGAACAGGGCAGTTTGCAGAAACTTTTTCACAAATGAACAGACACGAACTATTGTCTTACCCCACCAATATCAGGTCCACCACGCTTGCTGCCAATAGCATCTATCTCATCAATAAAAATGATGCACGGTGAATATGATCTAGCATTATTAAAGAGATCCTTGACTCGAGATGCAGCCACACCTTGAAACATCTGTAAACAGTAAACGCTAATCAGCCAAATTTCTACAAGTTATAACAGTTCAACGTGATTGAATAAAACATAAAAGACATGCGATTGAATAAAACTACTGACGAAGATGATGTATTCAATTCAATAACCACCATGAAGAGATTGAGACGAGTGAAAATTGTTTCGGAGAAGTTCGCTGAGTATTTTTTTATGAGCAGAAGTTAGCCAAGTAATAATAAGGTAAAGTTCATAAGATGAATATTTCTTAAAATCTCATTCAATTACAGTTCATTTCACAGTAAACTCACACGTGCACGTGCTAACATAATACAAGCAAAAGATACCAAAGAATTTTGCTAAAGAATTCATGTAGCTGACCCCGTCATTGTCTGGGAATTGACTTGGTTGTTGTATACATGTAATAAAACATAAAAGTCTTTGCATACATGCAAATATACAATGTACAAACATGCATGTGTGCCTATTTACACTGCATGCTTCAAAGAATGCTATATATCAAGTTTAGTTCCTCGTTTCTGGGGTAGGGCTGCAGAGCACATAAAAAAAAAAGATAATAAATAGCATGCAGACATAGCTTCGAATTCCAAATTTTCATAATAGAGGGAATGATAATTGGTTTCTTTCTTTTTCTACTTCTTCCAATAAGAATAGTAAGTACCATCCCTTCCATATGTAGAATAGTTGGAAAAAAAATTATTTGTAACCAAAGCAATGGTACGAATATTAGTATGTTCTTAGCTTTTCATCTTGCCCCCCAGTCAATAATATCAAATTCTCCAAGGGCCTGTATTGAGATTTGAAAGCAAGCTCAAAGCATCTGTAACTTAAGAGTTCACATCAAGGATGTGATCTCAACTTCTCTATTAAAAGCTAAGCACTAAGTCTAAAACATGTCTATAATAGGTTGCTTCTATGGGTTGCCACATATCATCAAGGTAAGTTATTTATTTTGGGATGGAGGGAGTATTAGAGCGATGGTTGCTTCTATGACTATGGGTTGCCAAATATCATCTAGGTAAGTTATTTATTTTACTGCTTATTTTCGCTTTCCTCTAACCTAAAATATGAAATCGACACCTCACCTCCACAAAGTCAGTCCCGTTAACTGCAAAGAAAGGAAGACCAGATTCACCAGCAATGGCTTTAGCAAGCAGCGTTTTACCAGTCCCGGGAGGCCCATGAAGAAGCACACCTTTTGGGCAATAAATACCTTTGTCTTTAAACTCTTCTTCACTTTTTAAAATTTGCACAACCTCTTGTAGTTCCCTTTTTATATAATCCTGGCCAGCAAAATCATCAAATGTAACACCAGTAGTTGCTTCTGCTGATATAAATTTCGCCCTGTGGAAAGCAACTAAAAATTAGATCTGAAGCAAAGTGAGTTAAAAAGTCACTAAACAATACTAAAGTGAGTTAAAAGTCACTAAAATATCACTTTCAGCTTACCGGCTCTTGCCTAGTGAACCAAGTCGCCTGCTAGTGACTGCCTTTACCTTCTTTTTCTTCTTTTTGACAGGACGAGTTCCCAGATCACAAGGTATCAGTTTTGCATAAATTGGCCTCATCTTACTATCAATCCAAATATATAATGCAATAGATAAGGCAAGCCGTATGGACCATACGACTGCAGTAGCAACAGTAGTGTAAACTTCTGCAGATACTGGGTTCACATTTATAACATCCACATTTACTATTTGTTGATGCAACTTCTGCCAAACATCGTTCCAACAATCAACTGGCATACGGTCAACCATATGGCGTTTAAAAATAATTTCCTTTCTCGAATTACCTTCTGTTCCTTCCATTTCTCTATCTTTCCAGTATGGTAAAATCACTGCAGAAACAGTAAAAACAACTTTATGTGGAAATAAAATAAAAATGACAATAGTGCTGAACAATATTAAAGCAATCGTTTGGAATTTACAAATAACTATCACAATACGAGCTTAAAGGGTGGCCCAGTGCATGACCATTATGGAGTCTAGGGAGGGTCATTTTTGTCCCTCAGAAGAAAAAACTATCACAATAAGAACTCAAAAAGAAAAATGGCATGCCCAGATAACAATTAACAATTAAGAAAAGCCATATCACAAACACCTACTAGAAGCCAGATAATACAACGGAACATCTGAAAGCCATAATAGCACTGAATGAGCCAAGATAAGGAAATTACAGGCACATGGTCTTCAGCAACACCAAAATTAATCACTGCCTTTCGTCCAGAAGCTCCAGATAGGAAAATAGTGAATGATTTGGATAGTAGCATTTAGATGGAAACAGTTGCAAGATAGGGTAGAAACCTAGGATCTCAAAATAGGTATTGTAATCCAAGATGCATTTAGTAAGTGGCTGTAGCTTAATGCGGCCAACATGTTAAATCCTTTGTATGGCTTTTCATACATAGAATTCAAAATCCTTAGCTTTCATCGATTAAAAGGTTCTTGAATGACCAAATTTGAGCAAATCATAGTCTATACAATGCTTAACTACACAAGTGCAGAAAATGGGTAGTTGGATAAACAGTGCAGTGAAAACTTTGCACCCTGGTATCGTGTAAATGGATTGATACCACGATGCTCCCTGGTCCAGTTACACTACGGCCACTTAAAACCTTAGATCTATCATCTCCTAAATTCCCCAGCCAGTACAAAAAGTTTAAGCTCACACTAAAAGGATAAAATATAAATGAATAAAATAAAACCCAGCAAGTGACAGTTAAATTGTTGAAACTTCCAGGTACTAAAAGTTTCCAACCTGATACTGCCTGGCCATAATTTGAGTACTCCATGAATTTAACTTTACTTGAGTTAACAAGTCTCCAAAATTCACTGAAGTCAATCCTGTGTGAGTTTATAGGATCCCACTCCGTTCCCTTCAATTTCCCACGCATGGTCAACAAGGCCCTATTCCAACTTGAAACCATAATAAACTGCCTTTCTAGCTGTTGATTAGCCTTTTTCTCAAGTTCTTCCAGCTTATTTATCCGTTGTCTCTCAGCATCTATCAAATTCTGGAAGTCCCTCAAAATTAATATTTATAAGGATATGAAAATCATTGCTATGGAACATGACATAACGATAACAATACACTAAAATAAGGGTCACTCAGCAGCAAGAATACATAGTTTCTCCGTTATTGATACGTTCCATATCATTAAAAGTAGTGAATCTAATATATAACAATAACATATATGCAATTTACATCTCTAACATATACAGATGGTGTAATATGCTACAAACTGGCATATATGAGCTGAACAGGCATTTTCTCAAACACATAACATGCAAAGTTTCAGTTCAAACTTTGCTGTATCAACATTACTATTGAAATTTGAATTCCAAATACTTAAATTCTTAACCCTGCATGACGAAAACCACACGATTCGAAAAGCAAATTATCAATCTAATCTATAGCAATATAACATACATGCAATTTACATGTCTCAAATATACAAATGGTGTAATATACTACAAACTGGCATCTATGAGCTAAACAAGCATTTTCTAAAACACATAACATCCAAAGTGTACAATTCAAATTTTGTTGTATCAA
Organism: Pelargonium nanum; assembly: GCA_036897485.1. NCBI lineage: Eukaryota > Viridiplantae > Streptophyta > Magnoliopsida > Geraniales > Geraniaceae > Pelargonium > Pelargonium nanum. Next base: position 28,802 of record JAYMTF010000060.1, read on the forward strand.
CAACATTGCTATTGTATTCCAAATACTGAAATCCATAACCTCTGTGACGAAATCCACACAATTCAAGAAGCAAAGTACAAATCTATAGCAATTTACACCTCTCACAGATACAGATGGTGTAATATACTACAAACTGGCATCTATGAACTGAACAAGCATTTTCTCAAACACATAACATACAAAGTGTACAGTTCAATTTTTCCAGTATAAACAACATTACTATTGAATTCCAAAAACTTAAATAAGTAACCACACAATTCGAGAAGCATATTGCGAATCTAATACAGATGGTGTAATATACTACTAATTAACATATACGAACTGAACAAGCATTTTCTCAAAAACATAACAAGCAAAGTGTTCAGTTCAATCTTTACCGTATCAACAACGGAATTTCAAATACTGAAATTCATAACCTCACAATTAAAAAAAAAAGAAAATTACAGAATTAAAGCTAAAAGAGCGAGAACAACCTCGAAAATTTCAGAGGACGCGGGATCTTCCACTTCTTCATCGTTTGGGGAGGCTGTAACCGAGTTCGAAGCTGAACCGGAAGCTCTGCACGAACTGATCTTAAGCTTGATTGTGTGGATTCTGGACGATGATTTGGCTCCGGAGCCATGTTTGCGGTGAGAAAAAGGAGGAGAAGGAAATGGATAATGGCCGAGGAGGGTTTTAGAAGCGCACAGAGGTTTTGCGACATGGAGCTTCATGTTCTACCTACCTATCATCGAGGTATTTTCCTTCTCTGCTTCACTTTCTGTGTGAGCGGGAAAATGAGAGAAAGTGAAAGAAAATGCGAGAAAATTTACGAAATTTTATCTAACAGGCCATTGCAAGACTTTAGTCTCATCATTTGGAAGATGATGGAAACGGTGCGTTTTGTAGTGGCATAAACGACATGATGTTGAGTCGTTTTGGTTGATGGAGACGATATATTAATATTGCTATTAGCGTTTAGCTATGGTTATATTAATTGAACCGACCCCGACATATGAACCGGTTCAATTTTTAAGCAACGCGGAGCGTAGAAGAGTCAACGATTGAGATTACAGGTCGGGTTTTTTTCAGTTTCAAGTTGAAAATGTTTGTATGGAAGCCAGCTCGAAAGGAGTGCAGGTTTGTTCGAATTTTGGATCACATGTCGAGTTTTATAGGCGAAAATGTGCGGGTTTATGAGGGTTTACCCGAAGGACATGCATTCCTAAACAACAATTTTAATCCATACGGTACCTTTAGAAACAAAGATTCCACAAATGATAACAAAAATATATATGAAACCAACTACACTGCATCATCCAAAATAACAAGCAAAAGCTTATGTTTACATATATTACACTGAGATTAATAAGATAACAAGAAAAAATAAAAATACATATGATGTGCATATTATCTTGCACCTTCATGGATTCTGGTGTAAGGTTCCAATTTAGCTGATACTGGAAAAAAGAAACCAATCCAGCTAGAGAAGTTTGAGGAACGTCTCGAGTTGCATATCTTAGATTGCACATCCACGAACTGGGTTCGGGTTTTCTCTGTAATATTTTCTTCTACGGGCAATACTGTTGTCTCCAAGGCTTGAACTCAGGGACCTTAAGAAAACCAAGCACTTATGTTATTTCGGACTTCCTCTTCGAGCTACATATACATTCAGGATATGGGTTTTCGTAGAAAGATTCTTCGGTCCTGAAACGTGCTCGACCTTTGATTCCAGGCAATGCACCTCCTCGTTTTCTTGGAGCTCCTAGCCTGCAATTTTATAGGACAACATATATTGTTCGTGTATGTCGAAACTAGACTAAAGATTAGATTAATATTTGACTTTTTTTTAAAGTTCACACTGATATTAAACAAGATTATGGAATCCAATTTATGAAATCAAATATAGTCGAACAGTGTTTTTAGACTGTGGAAGTAAAAAACAAAGTTACGCTGGTTCACTGAATCATATCATAGTTCTTCAAATAAATTACAAAGGAAAACAATCAAAATGATCCATGAACAATGAGGACCCGACCAATTTGGACCCAATTGTATAGCAAAATGGTCCCTCCAACTATTGAAAATCGACCAGAATGATCTCCGATATTAACTTTTGTTAGTTTGCACGTCAGTTTTGTTGATGTAGCATTAAAAATATAAAAAGATTGAAAATGATATTTAACAGGTGTTGTCGAGGACCATTTTTGTCGGCTTTCAATAATTGAGGAAACATTTTGGCATAAAATTATTTTTGGGACCAAACGGATCAGGTCATATAGTTCATGCACCATTTTAGTAATTTTTTCAATTACAAAAGGGTGAACAAGTTTACCTGTTTTTATGCATCTGTTGTACAAGATTTGATAATGCCGATACTTTTTTCAACTTTCCCATTTCGAGCATATCAAAAACTTGGACAAGTCCCTTCCTGCAGATAGAAAAGTAAATATTTGAGAAACCAGAGGAAAACATGTTTCATATCATCCCTGCAACTATTTCTCCGAAAGAATGTAATTTTCATATGAAAACGCAATAATAGCTTCACATTACGTTTCCATTTGAATCTAGTGAGAGGTCTTTCAGAGAATTCTATACAAACTAGGCAATTTGAATCCAAACTAGCAAGTTACACGAAACCCGACCCACAGTTATGGGTTCCCATTGCACAGAAAAGTCTGGTTAATTTTAAGATCGGGTTCGGGTTAGGTCCCGAACCATACCCACCCAAAAAGCGAATTTTGTTTCTATAAGAAGTTCTTGGAATGTTTCACTGCTCCTCTATGTCAAACTTGACTCCAACCCAAAAGTTTAAGCTGATAGATGGAGCCTAACTAGTATATCAAGTGGCGTCCGACTTCCAATTACATCCTTTCAACGCGGGATTCACTAACACTCCTCGCGTGAAGGTTGTATAAGATAACGGACTCTACAGTGTGAATGCGAAAAATTAAACTAGCTTTGAGCACTTTCTTACGAGATTTTAAATTTTTAGTACAGGATATACCTGTCTGGGACAATCGTCTTTCGATATCCTAAAAATCTGCGGTGCCCCTCCACCGCTCTTGCCATGTTACCCGAATGTGACGGAACGAATACATCACTCTCCACCGAAATAATATAATCAAGTGCTGCATTTTGAGATGCATGATCAGCAAATGCTCCCAATTCTTCTTTGGATGCAATTGTCTCCTGTCATCAGTCCGATCCATTGCGGAGGCTTATTAGTAATTAGTATTATAGGTCTAGTGAATCAAACAATTTTGATAGCGTAATTATGAAACAAAAGAATTATGCTCCAAAATGTCTTCGTAGTAGCCATTTTGTGTCAAGTTGTACCTCAATTTGATTTATGCTCCTATTTAGTCCTCTTAGCCTCCATTTTGTGTCAACTTCATCCCCGATTTAACATTTGTTCTAGTTTAGTCCTCTTAATACCCATTTTTGTGCAAACTTGGTCCCTGATTTAATTAATATTTTTGCTACAAAATGATCACCATACCATATTTGAAGTTGGGGGAGCAATTTGGCACAAAATAGATACTAAGAGGACTAAATTAGAATAAAAATCAGTGGGGAACAATTTGGCACGAAATAAATACTAAGTGGCCAAATTGGAACAAAATAGACACTAAAATGACTACTTTAGAATAAAAAATAAATCGGGGACAATTTTAAAACATTTTCCTTGAACATAATGATTGACAAACCTTGAAGACTAGATTGGGGAAGCAAGATCGGAGCTCTGAAAGGTGAGAATCACCACCGTAGATTTCCCCGGCTGCTATATAAATTGTTGTTGTCGGAGGAAAACCGAGGGCTTGAAGAAAGATTCCAACCTCCTTGGGAGTAAGTGGACAAAGGCCACCTATCCGCTGTTCTGTTGAGTTTATCTTTTTCACTTTCCAATGATTTGTGTTCTCCCTAGAGAAAGAAGGTGATAAACATTAGTTACTAACTAAAAGACATTACCAACAGTCGAAAAAGTCACCCCTTATTAACATCTCCTAGAAAAGGAATGTGTAGGGTATAGAGCTTAGACACAAACCCGCATACACCCAAAATGCGGGTTTTGGTCGCACAAAATAGACCCGATTAAGGTATGCATATCGGGTCGGACAATCCATACATTTCCTTCACAAACACCTAGCCCGACCCGCAGCTTTTGCAGATAGGGCTCAGGTTAGGTCTTTTCAACCCGACCCAAAACCTGAATTGTCAGATCGGGTTGGGAACAAATAACTTTCAACCCTAAACATTCATATCTAATCCTGTAAGTTTAACTTCTCTGTTCTGGTGCATTTTTCCCTCCACAACCATCCATTTAAAATACGCGGTGATCTAGATCATGACACAAGTACTATGCAATCACCACGAGGTCAGTGGGACCCACATATGTATAAACTCATGTAAAACTCGTATACAAATTTCCTCACCTCATTATCCTGAGCTCTTCTGATTCTGCATCAGTCAGACCATAAGTACAACCGGTAAACGATAACATATCTTTCTCATATCTCAGATGAAGAGCTATATATCTTCCTCCGCGCGATCTCAGCCGCTCCACCAGCTTCTGTGGTGTCACCGGCATGCATGCTCAGAACCTAATTTAACAGGAATCCCCATAGGAGACCTCTTAAAAGAATAAATACTGAAAGGCTAGATAGAAGTAGGATCACTTAGGTAATGTTTCTAACATTACACAACAAACTACAAGTGACGCTTTATAATTTCTATGCAATTTCAAAGATCTTTGACCAAATTAGCAAGTCTCAAAACAAAAAGATTCATTTTTTTGTACAACTTCCAATATTGGTAATTTCAATTTGGCTGTCCCTAGAACATGATTTGAATTTGAAGCCAAAGCAAAATATTCAAAACCCACTTAGGAAGACAAGGGAACTGATAGCGAGGGAGCTGAAATTCAAACCTTTCCAAGGCTCTCAATTGGGGGAGAGAAGCGGAGCGCATAATATAGGGCACGACATCTCAACCTCTGGATATCAAGAGGCAGGTCATTGTTTGCAAGTCGAGAATCTGATTTTGCTACATAAATTACCTGCAAAAAATAACTTGCCATGTCATTCTCTACAACTTATCAAACAAGACAAGAACAGATAATTATATATAATGACTCACATGACCTTAACTTTACGCGTATTGAATTCTGCGTCAACTCTTATCATTTTGGCAACATGACTCATTATCTCTATCATAGTGACTTAATCATGACGGGTGCTCTTATCATTTTGGCATATCATCCCCTAAATCATTACATATTAAGCACAAACAGATATTGCATAGGCATATACTTCTCCTGAACTGGTAATCAACAATTACAAAATGAAAAGAAAAAAGAATTATTACCCGGTATTCCTTCCATAACTGCCTCATTTCTTCATAGTAACTCATCCCAGCCCAGGAAGTGAAGTGCTTCCGAGCCCGAGGTAAAGATTCCAATTCCTTTGGTAGTTCCTTGACAACTTTCACGTCTCCTTCTAAGGTTTCAATAAAATGCAGCTCATCGAATATATCTGAAAAAGTACTGTGCACCAGGCTTATGATAAGAGATCACGTACAAAAATGGGATACAAGACTCAAATTACATAACTAGAAGAATACAGGATAAGGAAAAATAATATACTCAATACCTTGAGTCTTTCCAAAATGAACGTTTATCAAGTTGAGGAATCACTAAGGTTGCATTCATTATGCGTGCCACAGCCACCATGTCTGCTATCTATGAGAATAAGACAGTTATTAATTTCTGATTAACAAAACCATGCCGCAAAAGTTGGACCTATCCGGTATCCGATATCTATGAGAATAAGACAGTTATTAATTTCTGATTAACAAAACCATGCTGCAAAAGTTGGACCTATCCGGTATCCGATATCTATGAGAATATGACAGTTATTAATTTATGGTTAACAAATCCATTTCGCAAAAGTTGGGCCTAGCAAAGCAGACAAGAACAAATTCCAAATATCTAACTATCATGTTAGCTTCTGGAGAAGGCCAGGACACCCCAAGCTGGCAATTTGGCCCAAACCCGTGGGTACCCTAAATTTGACCCTTGTTTTTTCAGGTTCAGGTTGCGTTAAGTAAATCCAACTAATTTTTGGGTCAGGTCTACGTCCACCATTAAAAATGAGGGCTCGGTCGTACAACCTACACCTCTTGCAGGTTTGGGCTAGGTTTTTTTGCTGGCATAGCGGAAGGGGCTGGAAGAGATTAAGGATCACAAGTCAACTTTCTAAAATACTAGCCACCCAAAAACATGACAACAAGATCTTGATTATGTTCAAGAGCAATGCATGCAAGAAGGTTTGGAAGTAATTTTACCAAAGTTTCTTCCCAGTTTAAGCCTTTTTTTAACTTTTCAAATACAAATGTAAAATATCTAGTCCATCCATCGAGCCGATCTTTCAAACCTCCTTAACTTGAACTTAAATGATCTTGACACTTCTCTTGAGTTCTAGACTCAAAATGTCTAGTTTCTTTGTTCTTGTGTAGGATATATGGAAGTTCCTTCTATCTTGTGCTTTAAATTTAACTTTGATAACCAATATCAAAACAAGAACCCTCAAACTTGAATCACTCTACATGCAACACATTCAAGCTCAAGTGAAGGAGTTTTGAAGGATCAGCTCAGTGGACGGACTAGAGACTTCACATTTGGAGAGTTAAAAAAAGGCTTCATTGATCGTTGATGAATCGGGAAGAAACTTTGATTATTAAAATGAACAAAGTTTTTATTAGATCAACTTGTGTGGCTTTCAAGATTCACATCTAACTGACGTTGAGATTATGTTACTAACACTTCGATATCATTGAAAACAATTTCCATACTTTAGGATAGTATCCCTATAAAATCTAAAGTCTCTAAAATCATGGATAACGTTTAACAAAATATGCCTCGATTTTCAATTAGAGATGAATGGACAAGGCACTAAATGACCATCCATATGCAAACCTTATAATCATAATTATAGTGCACTAAAATCATTTACATGATCCCGATCTCAATTATGGTCACGAAAATATCACCCCAATAGTCTCCACACTATGTCCACTTCTTCGATTCAAGTTATCAATAAATAAAATGTATACAAGAAAACACATTTTCTAGGAACTTTATAGTTAGGTCCTATTATCCTGGCCAAGAATTCTTCTCGCCGATAACAACCTAAACAGCATAGGATCTATTCATGTTTACTCAGGTAATGAATCCTATGAATCCTTTCTTGGCTACTTATCACTACATTAACTAACTAGAGTCATCACACACCGTACTCATACATTACTAGCATGAGTATGTTGAAGGTAATAAGCCTCATAATCACCTAAATGTAGGTAATCGTGTTACCTCAAGTCAAAGGATCACATGCATTAATTGCCAATAGTATTTTATAATAAGTTAGTATCTCTTGAGTTTGTAACCACACACGTCCATGAAGATACAAGAGAAAATGTACAACGCTAACTAAATTTTCCTTAGTTTTTCTCAAAAAGGAAAATTAATACATTTATTTTGGAACAGAAGAAGTAACATTTTTAACCCAACTAACTATACAGGAATAAAAATGCTACACTCGTTTAAGAGGATTGTCTGAGAATTAACGTAGCCAGGATAGTGCCTAGAGTTATAGTATTGAACAAATATATAATACTAGCACAGCATATACAAGAAAGTGAAGAAGATGAAACTATGGTAACTTACACCAGTTCTCATTTGATTTAGCCCTCCATTGCTTCTTACAACTAAATAGCGATCCGGTCCTTGTGCAGCTGCCATTAGAGCAGAATTTAGTCGATAAAGATAGTGAGTGTTTGTCTGTTTTACTGTCAGCTTATATGTGACACTCATTTCAAAAGAACCCATCACCATGCAAAGGAAATAAGATATGTGAATTTAAGTATGTATAACCGTTATATCTAGCTGTAGGCTTGACGCAAGGGTGTAATCCATAGTTGAAAGGAGCACCCCATAGTTGTTCATCTGGCACCTGCAAAATTGGAAACAAACTGACATTTTATGTACACTCTTCAGACTCTAATTCAACGACCCAAAAAAATGGTATTCTTGCACTTCAAAGTGACAGAGTGATGATCAACAAACAACTCACAAAATGGTAAAGCAAAGGCATCCTATGATGGCCAGACACTCATATTCTCCACATATTTGTGTCGGACACGTATCTGACACCCACACAATCTTCGGATACGTGTTGGACACTTATTTTATGTCTCCTCCAAGTTTTTAATAAATATTTTTAATCAAAAAAATTACCAACACTTTAAGAGTCCCCGGTGATCGAACACGTGTCCGACACCCTAGAACACGATGAGCATGATAAAAAAGGCTAGAACATGTGATTGAACCCAGAGCTCTCATTCATTTTCTTATATTCATTTTTCTCGTGCTATGATATTTAAGGAAAAGCAAATTTAATAACAATATAGATCATCTTTTTATAAATGTAACTATTGACAGCTATCTCCTACATTCTTCGTTTTTAATTCTAAAACTTTAAATGATGTATTTATAGTGTTTACTAAGCATGACTTTATATAAATTATAAGTACTAATACAGGAAATATATATTATTAATGAACGTATCTTAACATGTCGTGTCTATGATTTTATAAAAGTGTTGCCGTATCCGTAGCTTGTCCTGTATCCCATATACATGTCTATGCAAGATAGGCTATTAATGATCAGATAAGGACTATGGACCGAACAGAACTTGATATTGCCTATCATAAACTATTAAAAACAACAATTACGAAAAGAATACCTCTTTCATTGCAACTAATGAAGGTCCAATGGAGATGCCAGTCCTGTGAATCGATGTTGTTGAAGGTTTCTGCATAAACAACAAACCGATAAGATGTTTCTTTCTTTTCTAAACTAAGTAACTTTAACTCTATACTATTATCTTCCTGAAAAGCGAAAACACTCTTGCATTTTGTAGGAACATCGATTAGTCTAATTAATCATTTTCAAGTTCAAAAAATCTATAACAAAGTTGACTGAATTTCTACACTCACAAATTTCGAGTCGGAACAAATAATTCTACAGTGCAAATTTCTATCTAATCAACAAACACAAAAGTCCACATCAAATGAGCAAACCCAAATCACTTCAACAGTAAAAATTTCACAATCTGCACCAGGAACATGGCAACATGCCAATGACAGAACAAAATCACCAAATTCTGACCTACACGCATCAACCCAATACCAGAAACTGCACCAAACCCAATTCCGAGTATCCATATTCCGAAATGATAATGAAAATCATCTCAAATGCCACTAACCTTTTTCAGTTTTTCAACTTCAAAAATTCATAATAAAGTTAACCAAATTTCTGTATACTATAAAACTTTCTACCCAATCAAAAAACACAAGCAAACACAAAAATTCACTTGATCAAATCAAAATCACACCAAAGCGAGACACGCCAATGAGGCAATGACAGCACAAAATCACTAGATTCTGACCAACAAACATTGACCCATTACCGGAAAACCCACCAAAACCAAAATTCCGAGACGGAAACGAAATCACCACAAATATCACTTATGTTCATAAAATCACTCAACACCAACCAACAAACAATGACCCAGTACCACAACGCACACCAAAACTCAATTCCCAAATTACTCAAAAGGTAATGAAAATCAAAACACAGCACATTTTCAAATTAAGCGTGATCTATTCAATTCATGAAAATCACAGTAAACAACGACGCAATACCACAACCCTCACCAAAACCAACACCCAGTTCCCAATTTAATAAAAAGAACTGAAAATCACGACACTGCACCTTCTCAAATGTGAGCTTGCTCAGTGAGCAACTGTTCATAAAATAACTCTATTCCAACCTACAAACAACGACCCAATACCACAATCCACACCAAAACCAAAACCCAAATGCCAAAAACGTTAACAATAATCACCACATCACAGCTTTTAATTTCGAGCTAGCTCATACCACTTCCATTCAGATCAACACCAAAACCAAAACCAACTTCCCAAATTACAATGTGATTTTACATTTCAAGTTGTTCAGTTATGTTCTAATCAACACCAGAACCAAAACAATATCCCGAAATTGCGAAAAAAACAAACGAAAATCATGACACCACACCTTACCAAATCGAGCTTGCTCAGACAACAAATGCTCACAAAATCACTCTACTCCAACCAAAAATCAACCACCCTACACCAAAACCAAAACACAACACCCCAATTGCTAAAAGCAATCAATGAAACCCACCACAACCAGCTTCAGTTCTGTTCTAATTCAAATCCTTCGAAAAAAAAAAAAGTGGAAATCACGAAACCGAACCTTCTCAAATCGAGCTTGCTCTTCGAGCATAGGCTTCCTCTGCTCGTCTTCTTCCAAAACATGTCTGGTGCATAACAGAAACGCGAAGATAGAGAAGCCGAAGAGAAAGATTATGAAGAGAGAGACAGTGGAAGGAGATGGGTTTCTCGGGAACAATCTGGCTGAAGCAGATCTCTTGGAGTTCGCCATTTCTCCATCATCAGATCTCTCCCACCTGTGTCTCATTTCGCGCACTCCCATAGATGACTGTGGTTCCGATCTGTGATTGGGTGTGTAGGAGCGTAAGTGGATTCAATGTGAGCGAGTTTTTTTACCGTTAGATCGTTAAGATCTGTGGATTAAAAATGATATCAATACATTTTGGAGAGAAGAGAAGCAACAAGAAGACCGCATAGCGCAGTGGATTAGCGCGTCTGACTTCGGATCAGAAGGTCGTGGGTTCGACTCCCACTGTGGTCAATGGTCTTTTGGGCTTTTTCTCTTTTTAGGCCCATTTCAGTGGTTTGGGCTTTTTTCTCTTTGGGCCAAATATTTTCTTTCCATAGCCCAATACTTTTTATTGGTTTTACAGTTTTAAAGCGGGTCCGCTCACTCAAACTAATCCTCATTCGAGTCGGGTAGGACACAAGGGTGGCAACTGTCAAAGTTCTCCTTACCAAGTTTTAACGCAGCTGCATTCCCTGAGACTCAAACTCGAGACTTCAAGTTAAACTGGAACAATCACTTACTACTTTTTTTTTGGAGCTAAACTTTGTTATTTTGTTTCGATCCGGTCAAATTCAGACAAATGTGTTCAAGTTGCGTTGAGGTGACAATGTTATTGGAAAACAAAATTATTGATGTGGTTATCATGTGACGCTTCAGTTAGCTAAATTTACTGATGTGACAAATAAAATTGTATAATTAAGAGACATATTCGCCACGTCTTTTTTATTCAATTTAGTCGTTCAATTATTCGTAAACTTAGTTAATTTAAGTGTCGCGTAGTTTCTACATCACCAGACAAAAATATATATTTTCTCACAAAAATGTTGAGTTGACAAAATTGTAGAATGAACAAATTCAAGACAAATAGCATAGTTTGGATCAAATTGTATCAAACATAAAATTGGAGACCAATTCATATCAATGAATACTTGAGAGAGCAAAATATAGCATTTTTTCGTTATACTATATTCGACTCCACATCTTATTCAACCCAAGCTCGTTTCTAATCTCATCGGGTTTCACATGTCTACGGGTTCATGTCCAAATAGTTGGCTCTAACGCGAACCAATTGAATAATTTATGCTATTTTTGTAATTTTGTGTCATTGAAACCATCTTCCAAAAAAAATATCAATTGGCTTCTTGCTACTATTAAACCATGCAACATTCTTGCTTGCACAATCTCCACCGTCCATCATTTCAATCAACGGCTCAAAATAACCAACAACAAGTTATATTTCAAAATAAATATGTGACAAATAAATGAAAGAAAACGCCAAAAAAGCAGAATTAGCTTGAATATTATGTAGCTACAAAAGGACAATTAGACCAATGTTGATAAATTAGATAAAAACAAGACATTAACATAGATTATATAATTAATTATCTTAATCAATGTAACATAGTTATCATTCCAAATGCTAAACTCGTTTAGGCCGGCTAGATTAGTAGAATTAATAAATAACTTAAGAAACTATATATACAAAGTCATGTTAGTTTTAAAATCTTCACGTCGTTTATAGTTATTCGTAAACATCAAATAAAATCATTACGATGAAACTTTGTATCTTCCTCCTCTACCTTGGAGTCACTCTCGTCTCCCAAAAACTATGTGGTAAGGCAAAATGGTGTGTTTTGTTAAATTTAGAGTAGCTATGTGATAATTGTTCTGCTCATTTCATTCCAATTATTTACGGATCGATTATGAGAGATTTTAAGCTACACATGTGAACAAAATTTGAATGGTAATATAAATATTTTTCTAACTTGGTGTTTCAACACGTAGAGAGTAAATCACAAGACGATGCAGAATGCACACATCCTTATTGTCATATTCAAAGAACCATTACTTCAGGTATTTTTTGCGACTATGTTATTTTTATTTTTGTGTAAAACATATTTTAATGGACCAAAATTATATTTTTTAACCGATATTTTTGGACATGTTAATCTTAGGTGGGAAGGTGATGATGGAGTATATTGGAGCGACTGGAGCACCAATAACATTTGACAATATTCCTATCGAGGATGACATAGCTTTTCATTTCATACTCGGCTTTGCGATTGATGCTAATCCATCTGGAGAGTCCCAAAATGGAGTGTTCTCGCCTTATTGGGTAAGCACTTTGTCTCAAGACGCGGTCGCAAACATCAAGGCAAGCCACCCCAATGTCAAAGTCATGGCTAGTCTATCAGGGTGGAGTTTGGGCGACACAATCCTTCGATGGTACAACCCCGATCCCGAAGTTTGGATCCCAAACGCTTTCTCGTCCCTCCAATCCATAATCACGACTTATCATCTTGATGGGATTGATGTAGACTACGAAAGCTTCCCTAAAACAGGAGAAAACAATTTCGCTTATTGCGTCGGTGAGCTCATCACTCGTCTGAAGAACGAAAGTGTCATCACCGTAGCATCTATTGCACCGTATTATCTCACTGTCACGCCATACATTGATCTTTTTAACGGGTACAAAAACGTCATCGATTTTGTTAATCACCAATTTTACACCGATAAGGTCAAGACTCCAAAAGGATACTTAGAAGCGTACCAACTTAGAGCACAACAATTCGATAAAGATAAATTATTGCCTAGCTATGAGGTGAATGGAAGAGGAATTCAAGGGGATGCATTTTTTGATGCTTTGAATCTATTGGAGGAAAATGGATTTGAAGTAAATGGAGTGATGATTTTCTCTGCAGATGCTTCCATGTCCAATGGCTATTACTACGAGAAAAAATCACAAGATTATTTGCTCAATTCTACTAGTGTTTGATGCTTTAATGTAACCCAACAATTCTAATTTTTCGAAGTTTTAATTAAAAATGCAGATACAGAGTAGTAAACTTTTTTTTTTTTTTTTCTGTTGTTGTTGTTTTAATAAAATAATTTGATACATGTTACATGGTATATTATTTGTATTTATCATCATTATATTTTAATTATTCTGTTAAGTGTTTAACGAGATTGTACACGCGGTGACAATAACACTCAATTAATTTGAAATCATATTCAATAATTAAACCTAAACAATAGTTTGTTATTGAGAATGTAAAAAATGCTAATTTGACGTGTCACAAATATATTAACTATTAAAATTTCTTTTTTCCAGGCGGAAGAAAAAGCGCAACAACTAATGTGTTTTATAAATCGAATGTTTGAATAAATAGTTGTTTTTATCCAACTATTTTCCATAAGTTTGAGCTAATTTGAAAGCTTAAAACATAAGCCTAAACTATAAGGATAACACATTAATATTAAGTGAAAACCACGACGTGTGCCCCAAATTTCACATTGGGCATGGTACTAAGTATTTGTACTATTCAATGTAAGTGGACACTATCATGTAAGGTAAATTTGTCTATAATGAGCTAAATACATAGGGGGTTTTCAAGAGAATTGAAATGTGACAAATAAATTCGTAAAATTGCCAAAAAAATTATTTGTTCATTTGGCTAGGAGTATTTACACCTACACTTATAATTTTTAAAAGAGCGATTGAGCATTACATAAATGGCAGCGAACTATGTAAATGTCATAATGAGGTGCAATCACGTGACATAGACGATGACGTGTTAGGGACATCATCTATGTATAGATCCTCGAAGAAAAGCATTCAAGGTGGATATTCAAGAAGGAATGGGAAGTTTCAAGGATGAGTTTTTTGCAATGTATCTTGAAGGAAGACTTAGTCCCTTGATGAATTTGGTTAAGTTCTTTTTAAGGTGAATAGCTCAAGTAACGAGGAACAACTTTAATGTAAAGGGGGGGACTAAGGATGAATGTCGATCTTAGAAGTTGATGGATGATTCTCAAGGGTGATCAGGTCCCTCATGGTCAAATTAGATTTACTATGCTCAAGTTTAACCAATTATGGATATACAATTTTGAGGGTAATAACGACGCAAAAAGCCGGATGGGGTGATTGATAGGGAAAAAACTAGCAAAAAGTAATATGTGAAGTGAGCAACATGTATTCATAAAACCAAAGTGTGAGGCGAATGAATAGATTGTGACAAAGATTGTATAACAAGACATGATTGCGGTGTGCTCCCTTCGAGAGGTCTCCAAACACGTGGTACGTGCTATATCATTGCTTGAACGTTCGAGGCTGTTGGACACATGGAGACAAGACTCCCATTGGCGTGTGGAGGTGGAGCCCTCCATAATCGTGAAGAATTGCTTAAGACTTTTGTACATAAAATGTTCTCCTACTAAATGTAAAGTTTTAATTTAATTATTTTAGTTCGATTTAATATAATTTGTCCGACTTAGGTCAAGTCGAATTATATTTGAACTAATCTCATAATATTTGACTCGATTGAGTTCAATCTAGTCCATTCCAAACAATTATAAACCAATAAATACATATTGATATGAAATTCAAAATAAATTATACTATTTGAGTAAAATTTTAACTTATTTATTATTTCAATCAAGCATGTGCAATAACCATGGCTCCGAAGCTTCTCTTTTCAAATCTCCAAATCTCTTAAAATTTTCAAAAGTAAAAAACAAAAATTGCCCCAAAAGTGCGCACCCTAAACCTTAAGCGCATGTTAGCACTGCACAAATATTCACATTTAATTATTCATTAAATAAATAAAATATTCTGTAATAATTACCTCACCACCATCGTCCCTCTCTCTTAACCTTCACCACCACCTCCACCACCACCAAAACGACGAGCTCCGACACCGATACGACGTCGTCCAGCAGAAGATTCCGGCGATCCACGTCACCTCCGATTCTTCTTCACTTCCGTAAGCACAATCTGCTCTCTCTCTTCTCTTCGTTTCTTCACTAACTCGCATTTGCTCGAGAAAATCGCCGATCATTTTCCTTCGTGATTTCCCGAGAAACAAACAGAAGAAACTGATACTGTATCTGTTCTATTGCGTGAATTTAGGGTTGATAGTCGTGTTACTGCGATTCCAGGAGGTTTTAGAGTGAGAATTTGGATCGGAGTTTTAGTTCGCAGTTGTGAATTTGCTGTTTTGTGGTGGAGATTAGTAGGATTTAGATTGTTGAAGAGGTTTTAGGGATTTGTAGGATTTAGATTGGTTGGAGACTGTGCTCGGCTTCGGTGATTTGAATCATTTGATTGCTGTTTGAGGTGTTTGGGGGATTGGGAGGTGGTTAGGGTTTTGTTGGTTGGATTTGTGTGGTGGTTTAGGGATTTGCAGGATTCAGATTGGTTGAAGACTGTGCTCAGCTATAGTGATTTGATTGTTGTGTGAGGTGGTTAGGGTTTTGTTGGTTGGATTTGTGTGGTGGTTTGGGGTTTATGATGGTAGGATAATGGTGCGACTTCTAGGACTTGTTCGCGGAGACTCTGATGAGTCGCCGAGGGAAATTGCGTCGAGGTCCAATCCGGCTAGTGATTCAGGTGAGAATGGTTGGCTGATTCGGTTCTTCGATTCGGCTTTCTTCTGTGAGTGGATCGCTGTCAGCTACCTCTATAAACATGATCATGCTGGGGTGCGGGACTATCTGTGTAATCGAATGTACACTCTGCCATTATCGGGTGTTGAGAGCTACTTGTTTCAAATATGCTACATGATGGTGCACAAGCCTAGCCCTTCTCTGGATAAGTTTGTTATCGATGTGTGCTCCAAATCGTTGCAGATAGCATTGAAGGTGCATTGGTTTCTGCTGGCGGAGCTGGAAGATTCGGATGACAATGAAGGGATTAGTAGGCTTCAAGAGAAGTGTCAGATTGCAGCAACTTTGATGGGGGAGTGGTCACCATTGGTTCGGCCTCCTGGTGAGCCAAGCCCGGGGAGTAAGAACCAAGTTTTGAATAAAATTTTATCATCAAAACAGCGGTTGCTGTCGTTAACATCTTCACCACCTGTTCAGAGATCTTTCACATTCTCTCCTTCATTAGGGAGCAATTCCCATGAAGACGGTGGTGGACCGGTATCACCTGATGAGAACAGGATCTTTAAGAAACTAATTCCGGGTCCCAAGGTTCGAGATGCATTACTATTTAGGAAGTCAGTAGATAAAGATGACGAGGAGTCAGATAAGGATGGGTTTTTTAAGAGGTTATTAAGGGATAGTAAAGGTGAGGACGAGGAGTTGACTTCAAGCTCAGAAGGGTTTTTTAAGAAGTTGTTTCGTGATAGCAAGAGTGATTCTGAGGATAAATCTGTTTCTAAATCCATGGAGGATGAGGAAAAAGATGGATTTTTCAAGAAGTTTTTTAAGGAGAAGTTTGAGGACAAGAAGAATGAGGATGAGAATGCATTGAACTCTGCAGAGAGATGTTCAAAATCTGCTGAAGATGATGAGAAGGAGGGCTTCTTTAAGAAGTTATTTAAAGATAAGTTTGAGGACAAGAAAGATGGTAATGATAAACCAACTGATGGTGATGAAGAAGAGCCTTCAGATTTTTCATTGTTCAGGAAATTGTTTCGTGTGCATCCTGAAGAGAACAAAACTACAGGAGCAAATGAAAATAGCAATGGTGGCAGCTTGTTTGAAAGCAGCCCAGGGACGGAGAAGTTTTTCCGCAAATTGTTCAGGGACCGTGACCGCTCAGTTGAAGACTCAGAGCTTTTTGGTTCAAAGAAGCAAAAGGAGGTACATTCACCATTTTTATTTTCTTTCCAGCTATCAGGGACGTGATTGTTTAGCTTGGAATACTTTTTTTCATAACTCCAAATGATTTGCTTCCAAGTATGGAAGGTCTGGTACATCTGGTAACTATTTCCTCTATTATTGTGAAGAAAGATAGTCTACATAGGCTTGCATAGCCCTGCCTTACTTGATTAGGATTTCGGTTTTCTTTAACCTAGCCTTAGATTTAGTACAGATTTCATATTGTTTGGCATGACAATTGCATTCTTGGGAAATAAGAGGGTCTCTATGCTGTAGGAAAAAGAATCAATGGCCTAGGGCCAGCATTATTTGCATAATGCTGGCTCGATATCCGGACTTCAATCTTTGGTAACATTATACTAGCAAAATTAAAAGAAAAAAAATGTAGGAGAAATTTGTTGTCAACGAGCCAACCCTAAACAAGCTTAGTTTTTAAACATTAATTTGGAAGCTCCTTAATATTAAGAGCTGTTTTCTAATTTTGAAAAGAAAATTACATTGATGAATACAAACAAAACACAATACAGAGGGTGGAAAATACATTTTTTCTGTAGCATGGTGACAAAATTGGTGGTTTGATCAAGGGGGTTTATTCGTAATATCTGCTGTTTGTATTTTCCTATCCACTTTTTTTTTCTTTACATAATTATTCTAGGTCTTCCTGCATGTCGTAAGTCGTATTATGTTCTGTTATTTGGCAGAAGCGACCTGGTTCACCAAAGCAAAGGAGTGACAAATCAAATGCAAAGCCCCCACTTCCAAATTACACTGCTGCACAGTTCCGAAAGGGAACTTATCATGAGTCATTGGACTTTGTGCAGTCACTATGTGATACATCATATGGCTTAGTGGATGTATTTCCTATTGAAGATCGCAAGAGTGCTCTTTGTGAGGTGGTTTGCACTTTTTGGTGTAATTTTTTTTTTAGTGTTACATAAATGTTTGATGGATTTGACTGTTCTGCTTGAATTGATATCTGACACTTATTTTTTCTTGTTTTGTTTTTCTAGTCACTTGCTGAGATCAATTTACATGTTACCGAGGCTCAAAATAGTGGAGGTACTTTTCCATGAATGGTCATATATTCTGTATACTTCAGTCATAGTTGTTCTGCAAGAAAAATCTTTATTATTGCAAAATTGAGGCCATTTTCGTGGTGTTTCAGGGATAGACTCATAGACGATATGAAAATTACACACAAACACACACATATTAAGTGATATTTCACACAATTTTGTTTAAGAGGCTTGATGTCTGTGTCTCCTGTCATTCTTTATATATATATACATACATACGTATATATCTGTGTGTGTGTGCGCGGCGTTTTTATATATATACAAATAAATGAAGATAAGTTCTTTTATTGTGAAATGTGGCTTCATATGTTTATTGGTTGTACTTGTAGGAGTGTGCTTTCCAATGGGAAAGGGGATGTACCGAGTGGTTCATATACCTGAAGATGAAGCTGTTCTTCTGAATTCTAGGGAAAAGGCTCCTTACCTGATCTGCGTCGAGGTTTTAAAAAGTGAAACAGCAAGGTAATATTTTGCCTTTTTTACATGTGTGATGAGTGATAGTTTAATGCTTGGTCATGTTCATATATCTGATATTTTTTCTTTTCATTGAAAACTTGTTATAGTAACACAAAGGACACGTCTGGATCTCAAAAGCTTTCTAGGGGAGGAATTCCTCTTGCCAATGGAGATGCCCTATTGCATAAGCCTCCTCCGTGGGCCTATCCTTTATGGACTACCCAGGAGGCTTATCGTAACAGTACTGATAGGATGTCAATTTCTACTGCTCAAGCAATTGACCAGGCAATGGCTCATAAGTCGGGGGCAAAAGTTAAATTTGTTAATGTTACTCTTTCTGTGGAGAAGCAGTCACTTGGCCAGTCCAATAATGTTGAAATATCAGACGGTGATTTGGAATGGGTAAGGGTAGTGCTGATTGCAGATCCTGGGGTTAGAATGGAAAACATTGAGGATCCAGGGTCACGACGCAAGAAGGAGCACCGTCGTGTTCCAAGTACAGTAGCTATAGAGGAAGTAAAGGTGGGGCGTCAAGTTTTTGACTCAAGTGCTATTGATTTTACTATTGTCATTATTGTTTTGTGCGCAGAGTTGACCTGTTTATCTCTTTCTCCTATTACTTTGTACATCCATGCACAATAATATGTTTGTGGTGAGATGTTGTGGAGTGTTGAATCCTCATCAGTCTTTTAAGACAACATTGCTTCTAGGCAAGAGGTTGTCTTTTATTTATTTATTTAAAATATGGAGAGATCTTGCAATTTGACAAACCTGTTCTTTATGCCTTATATTTGGATCAATTGATTGTTAACCTGGTTGATTTGTGGAAACCAGATTGTTTTGAGTGCAAAGATTTATGGTTGGATTCTTAGTGTAAGGAAATAGTTTTAGTGCTAATGCATGGCATTGCATACTGAAATTTTTTTTAGGAAATTGTTTCCAACTTATATTAGGAAGTAGGAATACACTGGCAAGAATGGTTCCTTGCATATACACGAAAATATACTGGTATCTTGGTGACATATTTAGATTATTTTCTCTGATATATGAAATTCATAGGTTATTGAGTTGGACTATTATCCGCAATTAGGAACCAACGTTCTCCTTTCTAGATCTTTGGTAAAATATTTTTAGCATTTAATTGCATATTGTTCGTACCAGAGCATTTTTTAATACTAAAATTGTTTTAGATATTTTAGTTAAATTCTCATATTATATTTTTTCACACATGCTAGTAGTAAAGTTCTACCGTCTTTCTGCAGGCTGCTGCAGCCAAAGGAGAAGCACCTCCAGGACTCCCTCTGAAAGGGGCTGGTCAAGATTCATCAGATGCACAGCCAAGGGTAAAACTTTATTAAAAGTCGGAAAATTTCCGTTTTCATTGTTAGTGTGGGATGTTTTGTCCAAAAAGTTTCTCTTCTGACAGGCAAATGGTGGCTTCCCCAAGGCCAGTGAAGCCTTGTCTGGAGAACTTTGGGAGGTTAAGAAAGATCGAATACGCAAAGCTTCAGTATATGGAAAGTTACCTGGCTGGGACTTGCGTTCTGTGAGTTTTATTCTCTCTCGAACTTTCTGCTGATAGTACATTTCTCTTTCTCATTACTATTGTGACTGTGATGCTTGGTGAATCATTTTTTTTTAAATTTAACAGGTTCACAAATAACAAGTACTCCTTTTATTTTGAGTCGATCAACATCTCATTACATCTGGTGTTTTTTTTTCCACGTTTAATTTGTTTTATATGCAGTTACAATGCAAAGTTGACAACTATCTCGTGCTTTAGTTAAAATATGAGCTTTCCCTATAAATGTTCCAGTATAGTTCAAGAATGAAAATATGTGGATGTAAATTCACATTGGTATATTTTAAAACGAAGAAAATTCAGCTGTTGTGGAAAGTCGCGTCTTTTGGTATAATTTGTATGTTGTAATAACTCTTGACGTGTCTTCTTCATATTCTCTGTAATGCACTTTGGAATCATTGCTAACTCTGTTGATTTATGTATTAATTTTTACCACTAATGTAATGTTTTACATTTTTTCTTCACAGTTTATTGTGAAGAGTGGTGATGATTGCAGGCAGGAACATCTTGCTGTGCAACTTATATCTCACTTTTATGGTAAGTGTCTTTGTTTTGATTAAAATGCTATTCTTTGGTTTGAGGCCTTTTATTACTGTTTCTCCGTGTCCTATTTTCTTCAGAATTGGCCCTATTGAATAGTCAATACTTTTTTTATGCATTTCAATCCATATTTAGTAGATAACCTGAATAGTAAAAGAATATTGACTGTCATTTTACTGCACACCTGCCAAGTGTATGTACGTACCACCTGGTCAAACTAGAATATGAATTAGTGAAT
The DNA here is from genome assembly GCA_036897485.1 of Pelargonium nanum. Classification (NCBI taxonomy): domain Eukaryota; kingdom Viridiplantae; phylum Streptophyta; class Magnoliopsida; order Geraniales; family Geraniaceae; genus Pelargonium; species Pelargonium nanum. The sequence continues at coordinate 49,843 of JAYMTF010000060.1, forward strand.
GACTTGATGGAGGATGAGCCTTATTATTTATTGGCTTTTTTTTGTTAATTTATTTCATTATAGAAATTATTGCTAACAAGACTGACTTTAACACATTTGTTGGAAGTTGAAATTATCTAGGAATGCATTTAGTCTATATGGAAGTTTAGATTGTCTTGCAATTGCCATTATGAACAAGCTGAGTTCAGTTGTATATTGTTGAATGTGAACTCTAATTCTTGCAGCGTTGATTGTATCTTACTGTACTTGGTTTTAATGCCAAATTATTTTATGGAGCTGGTTTTTGTTTCTTATTACTTTTTCATTTGTGAAGCTGATTATCTGTCGGGTTGCAATAACAGATATATTCCAAGAAGCTGGCCTCCCTCTTTGGTTGCGCCCTTATGAAGTTTTAGTTACTTCTTCTTACACGGCCTTAATTGAAACGATTCCAGATACGGTAATTCTGTGTATTTATGCCTCTATTTCAAATGAAAATGAAAGAGATGTCTTTTATTTTATTAGTTTTGAAATGAATTGTCTTTATTTTATTGTAGGCATCACTTCATTCAATCAAAAGTAGATATGCAAACATCACAAGTTTACGTGAGTTCTTTATCGCCAAGTATGGAGATAATTCTCCAAGTTTTAAGCTCGCCCAGGTAATTAACTGTTGCAAAAATGCTGGAATCTTAATACTAGTGTGTGTGGCCGTTTGAGGGTATGCTATTCGTGGTGCAATGTTGGAGATGAAACTTAAATACCACTCTCCCCTCACCCTCAGTGTAATTTTTTTTTATATACATATTTTGTTCCTTTGACGAGTTAAATTGGTAGAAATACATTTAGAATACGCCTAAATGTGTGTTTTTGCATATATTTCTCCACGAATTATTTGTTTACACCTAGAATATTCTAGTAGAACCAAGCATTTTTTACTGGTTTAGGTGTATCATATATTGTAGTTTAACTTCACTAAAATCAGGTACGCACGCATCTTCAAGATACCTGATCAGGTATTTTTGTTTGTTGATCTGTGCCTCATATTTTTTTTTCTTCCCATTCGATGACTTATTTTAGTTTTTCTAGAAAACAAAATAAAAGAAAGAATACAATTTCTTGGTACATAGTGTGGTCAGACATTACCATATTTTAACTGTATGCATTCAAATGAATAGCTTGTCCAAAAAAAAGTAATGACTACACGGAGACAACATTATCACTTTCCTTTCTTCCCGCCAGTGTGATTAGTCAGCACCTGTAATGGCTTTTATTCTTATATTGTCAATATAAAGTTTTTCGCTTGTCTGCTTTCAAATTTAATTAGTTTATTTTTGTATTGCAGAGAAATTTTGTTGAAAGTATGGCTGGATATTCATTGGTCTGCTACCTTCTACAGGTATGCTCCCTTTCTATCTCTCACACACATCCACACCCATCAATAGCCACTATTATAATCAAGAAACTTAAAGGCTATCACAGTTACTATCTCCTCTATGTGTAACTGCTGCACATTACTTTATAGCATTTGTGTACCATGTGATTGTTACCTCATGTTCGGAGGGAAATTTTTTATTTTTTATTTTTTACATTTACTGGGTCAGAGGGCCCAAGAGGGGAGAGAATGAAAAATCTCAATCCAGGGTTAAGATATAGAAAAGATTGAGGAAAGCAAGTAATTGAAAGCAAGAGGAGATTGGTAAAACTGAGCAAACAAAGTTCCTAATACCATTTGATCCAGTATTTGCTTACTTGCTGACCCTTAATTACATAACTTTATGCTTGTCCTTATATTGTATGGCCTTAAACAGCAAAAAACAGTGCAATAGTGCATGAAATAACTTACAAAAATGACCTCAGTCTATGAAGTACTTCAACTTGATTTTCCATAGTGATTCTTTTTGAAGATATTAATGAAATCCCTCTTCTTTCTCATAAAAGGCCTCCAATGAATTTAGTCAAATCATTTTGTTTTGGTTTGGTGGTGAGGTTCTAGCTTATTATGCACAATAGAGAATTGTTGATTACATGAGATATATATTTGGTTTGCTGTCCCAAGTGGTATTCTAAAACCATATGCTATGAGTAGATTGCTTCATGAGTCTCGGTACTGTTGTTTAGGTGAAGGATCGGCACAATGGGAACCTCTTAATGGATGAAGAAGGTCATATCATACATATTGATTTTGGCTTCATGCTCTCTAATTCACCCGGAGGTGTGAATTTTGAAAGTGCTCCTTTCAAGCTAACCCGTGAACTTCTTGAGGTGAGACTGATTATAGTCCAAACATTTCTTATATTCTTTTGTTATGTAAACATCTTTTGCTGGTGCTTGTTTTCTAGCATTTTTGTAGAAACTAGTTTGACTTCAATTATCAAGTGATTGGATTGTTTGGGATTGTGCTAGGTTATGGATTCTGATGCTGAGGGAATTCCAAGCGAGTTCTTCGACTATTTTAAAGTATTGATGAAATCCTCTATTTGTTATTTTTTCGACTCTTCATTCTTCAGATGTCATTGTCCTATTTTCTTAGTTGTCAGTACTAAATATCACTTACATTGGATTCAGGTTTTATGCATTCAAGGCTTTCTAACATGTCGTAAGCATGCCGAGCGTATTATTCTTCTCGTTGAGATGTTGCAGGTAAGACAAATCTCTCTTGCTTTCTGTACTTTTTCGCTTTATGCTTGTGGCCTGTAATATTTGATACCCGGTCCCATTGACTCACAAATGAGATGTACTTCCCCGTAGATCTGGCTATTCATGCGTGTTGAGTTGAAGATTGATTGTGTGCTATATTAACCATCATGAACACGACACGTGTAGTAATCATGCTCAAACAATAAACACAAACGCGACATGTTTATGAATATGCAACACATTTGCTAAACAAGCCGGTTTGACAACATACGACCTGACACGTACACGAACAAACCACTTTTGTCACGACACTCCCAACTTGCTTGGCACTACTCAGCCCAACACAAACTAACATACAAAAATAATGCTAGCTAGTTTTTTTTTTTTTTTGGATTTATTTACTTTTATAACCCCTAAGTGTGCGTGTTGGGCGTGTCACAACACGAATAATTTATCTTGCTTTTAGGCTCAGCACGAACACAACACGATTACATTTTTTTAGCCCAAACATGCTTATTTCATGTCTTGTCATGTGTTGAGATATGAATTGCCAACATATCATAAGATGGAAAAGTGTTCTTTTTCTATTTACTTTTTACTCAAATCTTCTCTGTTATTGATTAGGACTCTGGTTTCCCATGCTTTAAAGGCGGGCCACGGACAATACAGAACCTAAGAAAACGGTTCCATCTAAACTTAACCGAAGAGGTTTGATTCGAATTTCATATTCATATTTATCACCACAGTGCTTCATTTCTTTGTTTCTCACAATCCCATGCGTTTGGCCTTGTGCAGCAATGTGTGTCACTGGTGCTTTCCCTAATTAGCAGTAGCTTAGATGCTTGGCGGACACGACAATACGATTATTATCAAAGGGTTCTGAATGGAATATTGTAGGGTTAGATTTTAGCGGTGATGACAAACCCTTTACGGTGAAGCTTCTCGATCAAAATCGCATGTGTAAATCAGCGTGTATTGCCAGTTCACCGAGAAGCGCGTGCGTGGCCCGTTTATGCTTGCTTTGAAGAATTTGTAGTTTCTCGACCCAAGATAGCTCTTGGAAGTAAAGCAGGCTAATTCACTTCAGCAGAGTTTTCCTTTCATTCTTTTGGCCCGTGTTTCACGAATACGAAACTCTGCTACAAGTGATTCAGATCAGTACTGTACAGGTTGATTCAATGTCGATGACAGACCAAAAACAAGAAATGGCCACCGAGACCATCCTATCTTCCAGGTATTGTGTATTAAGCATCCAAATGTTCGAGTCGAGATGTGTTGTACATTGCGATTTTCATTTTCGAGTCAAATATATTTATATCCCTAGACTACCATGCAAAAGGCGGCGACTTGCTGGTCCTCACTGGTTTCGTTTTCAATTCGTTTGATTGCATCTTTCGTGCTGTCTATACCTATCGAAAAGTTTGTGTTAGCCGAATCGTTGAAAATAGAATATGATTGTATCATGTGTAGCATCGTTTTATAGTCGTCTAGTTTTTTTGTTTGTTTCATCTATCGTGAAATTCGTTCATTTGAAACTGACATATATACAGAATTTTGGTGGAATTGATTTGTGATTGCAGTTGTGTATCTTATTTCTTTCAAGTCTCGTGCGTTTTCGGTCAATTTTGTCTGCAAATTCAAGACAAGTGGATGTAAATTTGTGGTGTTTTTATTTTTCAGGTTATTGATTACTTCAAGTATTGTTTGTGTTTTTATAGATCATATATTTGATTTGTTTTTGGAGTGTTCTTTTGATCTTATGAGAGTATCACAAGAATTCAAATTTGATTCCATTTTGCATCTCAAATGCAAGGTACCAAATTTTTGGTGCATGCTTGCAATTTGGGTTTTAAGTCGTTTTTTCAGTTTTGTATTGGAATGGACTAATCCGAAACCTGCTGATAGGATTTTAGGGTTTATCGGTAAAATGTGTTGATTTGTCCAACTCGACTTGAAAATTAACTGAATTTTTATGTTATACGAATACGCATGTCGGTTTTGGGTGGATACTCACTCAGGCTTGAAATTTAATTGGGTGTTCATGTTAACAAACTAGGCTAAAGTTTGGTCGAATCAAGTGAAACTAGTAAAGAAATGAAACAATTAAGTTTCCTTCGAGTGTTTACGATCATTTTGGTATTTTGAAATATGTATATATATATATATTAATTTGAGTTTGTATTAAGAATTTCTATAAATAATCTTATATGGCCACAAAAGAAAAATAAAAAGAGAAAATATGGAACAAAATAGATAATATTGAATAGTAATAAATTCAAAATTATTGTTTTTAAAAATGTTTTTTTATCTCATTTCTTTCACACAAATTAATCGCCAATGAGTCATGTGTAGTATATCAATAAAATATTTGACGTGTCATGTTTCATTAATTAATATATCATTAAATAGAAATATTTTTGCATAATATTTCGACATATATGATATTGTTATTGTCTCATTCATTTATGGCAGCAAGTTTTTGGTTCACAAAATGTATTGTGCATTTGATGCATTTTGATTCGTTTACAATATCAGTCAAATATATAAGATGTCTAATTGATTGACACATCATTTAGTAACAATATTTATGAAATAAAACATTACTAGAAAAAATCTATTAGTATTTACCAATTATATCAACCTATGCAATCTCTTCTATTTTTTGGTTGACACAAAGAAAGAAAAAGGAGAGTACATTCAATCATGAACATAATATATTTCCATAAATGACCAAACAACAAAATAAACAAATAAATAAATAAAAATTATGAGGCATTTGAACCAATCAAAAGCTTTGTATTCCTCACTAAGTTTTGATTTTTTTATTAATAAAATAACAAAATAAAATAGAAACTATAAAAACCCTAAAAACCTAAGCTTTTTGGTCTCTCTCTGTTCGTTCCCATTTTCAGCTCTCCCGTGTCCTTTCTATCTCTCTCCGGTGGCGGCTCTCGCTTTCTCTCCACCTCTCCTCCGCCCTCTCCGCCTCCACTTCCTCCACCACCACCCTCTTCACTCTTTGGTACGGTTTTGTGATTTTCTCCTGTTTTTTCTGAATTTTTTAGGGTTTTTTTGGTGGGTTCATGGTAAAGTTTCTGTTCGGCGGCTCTGATTGCTTCTGAAGTGGTTTGGGTTAGTTTATCTGTGGGGTTTTGATCAGATTTCACCTGTTTGTGCCTCAATTTTTGTTTGTGATTGTTGGTCAACTGGCCGATGAAACTAGGGTTTTGTTAATGTTGTTGCGATTCTTCTGATTCTTTGTGGGTTTGATCTGTTTTGGCTCCGATACGTGTTAGATTGTGGATCTGTAGTCAATTTTTCTGTGTTTTGTTGGTTTTTGGTTGTGTACTTGTTGGTTTACTGGAAGTGGAAGTTAGGGTTTTGATAATGTTGTTGCAAATCGTGTGATTCTTTGTGGGTTTTATTTGATTTGGTGCTGGTATGTGTTAGATTGTGGATCTGTGTAGTTTTTTTGTGTATTTGGTTGTTTTGGGGGTTTAGGGTTTTTGGATTGTGATTTTATTGGAGGCTAATGATGTTCCAAACAGGGCTTTCATTTCGCGCCAAAGCCAAATGTCTTTTGACTCCAGCCAGAAATATTCGTCAATTCTTCGGTGCCTTTTTTGTTTCATGATCCGTGGTAGACTGTGGTGTGAGTGGAAAATATTCTTTCGGCACTGGACTTGACCTAGTGTTCTTCGGTTGTGTTCAAGCATTGTTAAGTATTGTTTACAGATTGGTGGAATTAGTTCCAGTCACAGCTTGTGATTGATTGTTTGTATTGAGATTTGAAGAGGTTTCGAGTACTCTTGATCCGATGGCTATTACATCTCTGCCTCCGGGTTTTCGATTTCATCCTACTGATGTTGAGTTGGTTAAGTACTATCTGAAGAGGAAAGTTATGGGGAAAAATCTTGCTTGTGATGTAATTGCTGAGGTTGACATATATAAGAACGAGCCTTGGGATCTTCCTGGTATGTGCTCTATCTCTGAATCTGATGCATTAGTTTTTGCTTTTAGATCCAAATGGGTCTGTTGCTTCTTTTTGTTTGTTTTACTAACTGGGTTTTCCATTTTTCTTGTTCAGATAAATCTGTCCTGAAGACCCGAGATCTGAAATGGTACTTTTTCTGTCCTCGAGAGAAGAAATATACTAGTGGCGGTAGATTGAATCGTAGTACTGATCGTGGCTATTGGAAGACCACTGGGAAAGATAGGCCTGTTTTTTATAATAAGAAAGGTGTCGGCATGATCAAAACTCTTGTTTATCACCAAGGCCGAGCTCCAAATGGGGACCGAACTAATTGGGTCATGCACGAGTACAGAATGGAAGATAAGGATCTGGCTGATGAAGTGGTTCAGGTATGTTGAATCTCTTTGATAGTCCACTTAATTTAATCTTATATCTACATTTATTAACTCTTCTACTGTATACCTATACTTAACTCATTCGGCTATGGAAATTGTTTGTCTCTCAGGTTTTTTTAGTCTTGTTATGTTTATCTATAATTCATTTCACCATTATTGCTGCCAAAGTAGTTACATTAATTTTGCTCTAAACCATCATCAATTATGTTTACCATTTTGAAAATTTCCATAGTAAGCTTTTTCGTTGTCAAATTCATCTCTGCAAATCACAATTCATTCATATTGACATGATTTGTTATATTTTTGCACTTCTGGATTTTTTATTGCTTCTGATGCTCCTATATTTTTATTGCTACTAAATGTAGGCTATTGTGACATTATAAACTACTATAATAATGAGAACGTAAAAGTTACATCTTAAAACTAAGTTGTTAATTTTCTACTATGGAGCCGTTATATGATTGATTTCTACTGGTCGATTAGCACAGTTAGGGTCTTAGGGTAAATGATTAACTTCGAGTGTAATTTTTCCTGTTCTTTATTTAATTAATTCTAAAACTCATCTAATTTCTCTATCAGGATGCTTTTGTCCTCTGTATAATCTTTCGAAAGGAAGGTCCAGGCCCTAGGAATGGTGCAGAATATGGAGCACCCTTTAAAGAGGATGAGTGGAGTGATGACGAGGAGGTAAATTGTGGAGGACAAACCCTTTCTGCAGCCCAGCCTGAACCACTCTCGGTTGTGCCAGGTAGTCAAAGCAATTCTGTAGTCACTGGCATGCCTGTCTCTGAGAGTACGTGCAGTGCATCTGCATCCATTCCAGGGCAACCAGAAAAAATTCCTTCTGCAAAAGAACTTCCTCCAGTTGCTGAGAATGATGTTGTTTTGACACCGGTTGCTTCTCAAGTTCTAGAACATGATGATATTCTTTCTATGTTAGATTTATTTGCGGAAGATCCCATTGGAAATCACAAAACTGAGGTGCGTAACTTTATTTTTAAGTTGATATTTGACATGGAATCTCACAATGTTCATTAGTATTGCTGATTTCTACTAGCTACTAGGAAACTAAACTATGATGATATCCATATTTCTCCCTGCTCCTCCTTTCTATATTATGTTACTTCTGTTTATTATCAATGTCTGAATCAAGTTCAATTATTAAAGATGGTTCAGGTATTATTCTGAGGCATCTATAATCAACTCTAGATAGAAATTTAAAAGTTATGTAATGATTGCTCTTTTGATAATCGAAGCATACTTTGGGTCATTGCAATTATGTATTAGAGAACCCCATAATATCCTCTATGAATGAAATTTTATTTGGGGTATGGATAGGCACATTTTTTTCATCATAATAATAGTGCATACGTTAAATGGTCATAACTAGCAGATGAATGTCTTGTTTCTTATAAGTAATTGATTCATTTTCATGCCCCATTAGATTAGACAAGTCTATTTTGTTATATCTTTTAGTTTGGATTCAGTTGCGTATTATTATGTTGCTTGCTAGGACAGGACTTGGTTGGGACATTGCTTTGCCAACTATGTACTGAACCAATCTTACAAGAGTTGTGGAGAGGATGATTATGAAACCTAGTGTCTGTATGGATTTTTTTTTTCCAATGATATCATATTAGGCTACTTTTATCTCCATTTTTTGTATGGTGTGTTTATAAATGAATAAAGTTAAGATCTGTCCAGTCATGAAATTCATAAATTTGTGATTGTTTATCTATAGCAAATGTGATTTGTGCAAAAGTTTCAGTTGCTATAGCCTTATAGATGTTCTCTTGCCCACTATTACGAGTTCAACATGTGTCATCTTGTTTTCATGCTCTTCTATACACTGTGATTCCTTGAATGACATTTCAAAATTTTGTTTGTTTGTTTGCAGATGCTCGAGAATTCCAATCGAGACAGAAATATGGAAGGTGCAGCTCGCTCTGACGGAGATGATCTTTTTGACGGGTTGGGAGACCTCGGGAATTGGTATGGTCTCGAAGGTGGAGTTCCTTTCATCTCCTGCGACATTACACCCGCTGATTACAGTCTGGACCAAATGTTCACAGCCGATGATGTACCCTTCATAGAGTTAACCGATCTCGAGACCCCATTGGGCAACCATTCTAAACCTAGCAGCTCCCGATACAGTGCAACCAATCCCTCTGTCACTCCTCAGCACAAACTTTCTGATTATGATCACTCTCCAAATGGAGTATTTACTGATCATTACAAAGCTGGTACCTCCCGGAATAGCTCAACCAATCCCTCTGTTACACCTCAGCACAAACTTCCTGGTTTTGATCACTCTCCTCATGGAGTAGTCACTGAGCATGGTCTACCCAGTTTTGATCAGTCTCCACATCCTGGTGTAGCTACTCAGCGTGATCGTGCCGTATTCACTCAATCTCCTCAGCCAAGTGGACTCGTTGCTCATCATGCATTTCCTGGATTTGTTTGGTCTAGTCACCATAACCCCCCTGCATGTCCGGAGTCTCCCCGCGAAGCTACTCAGCATATTTATTCTGGGTTCTTTGCTCATTCACCAGAGCTAATGAGAAGAGCTACTCTTCACAGGACGGCTCATTTACCGGAACAGGGTTACGGTTTTCAGGGCCAAAATGATGGCTTCCCTTAGGTCATATTCTTGGTAACTTTGGTTTAAATTTTAACTTTCCATTTGGCTTGAATTGCTATGATTTGGGTAATTACTTGCTATATTTGTGATTGAATTTATTTGAAGCTCTTGTTAACATTTTTGTTGACAAAAGAAACAAATTCAAGTACTCTAATTTTGTCAAACTGAAGAAAAAAAAAAATCATGTCACTGTGTATATTTGTTAGAATGTTATAATCTCGAAATGTGTTTATATTTGTTAGAAGGTGCTTTTATTTGGTTCAAGTCTTGAAATTATTTACTTGTTTGCCCTTTTAATTTTTTACCATGTACTTAAATTAGTGCTTGCAGTTAATGTTTTAACACAAACAAGATACAAAATTAATATTCACAAATTTTAAATAAAACTTTAATATTAAATAAAATGTTTTTAGTTCGTCATATTCTAAACAAATATCAATACAATATGTTTTCAGTGTTTTGACATTACTCTCGTTAATTAATTGAGTAATATTCTAAACAAATATCATCTTAAAATATACAATATGATTATCCTTCTTGTTTTTCTCCCTTTAGTCATATTTTACAAAGTGTGTTTCGATATTACTCTCATTAATTAATTAAGACATCATTTATTCATTGGGCGTATATATATAAATATATTTTACATAGTGTGTTTCGATATTACTATCATTAATTAATTGAGACATCATTTACTCATTGAGCATATAAATATGAAATAGTAAAGTTTTCATATTAAAATATGAATGGGGTAGTATTTTTTTTAGTAAATATGCAAAATTCTAAAAATAAAAAATATTTATAATTCTTATTTCCCATGCAAAATTTAACAGAAAATGGAAGAACAAAACCAAGGTAAAAAGGATGGAAACATGCATGAAAATGAAACAAAAATTGCACTATAATATAAACATGTACATAATTTACAGTGTAATTTAACAGAAAATTGAGGAACAAAAATAATCTAGAAAGGGGCAGACACTGCATCTCTTACTCCTTCAAGTCCATTTATTTGATTGTGTTCGTTATGAACGATTTCATACTCTTCAATTAGCATAACATCTTCGATAAGCATTGAATCGTCTTCTTCTTTGTCGTTCCGGCACACGTTATTTACCGGCTTTAAACCCTACACACAAAGTTCAAATCAAAATTATATTTATAGAATATTAATGAAAAATAGGATAACAATCAAAATAATCTACATGCTATCAATTATGAACCATATAAATAGTATTGAAATTATATCTATAGAGCAATAAAATTAAGCCAATTGATGCTAATACAACAAAAACAACTACTTTAAATAAAAATGATCAATTTAACCCAACATCAATATTAGTATAAATTAATTTTGTGAAACCAATTATATATTTATATATAAATCTTCATGTTATTGCATTGTTTATAAATTAATAAATACCTGAGTGAAAATATTCATGGCTTCTTCTATGCTTTTTGTATTAATCACATACTGTGCTGCCTCCTGAAAATTAATTAACCCAAACAATTAATTTGGTAATATTACTTAGATCCAAACAGATACCAAAACATGCATGCAAAATCAAAAAAATAATAATAACCAAAGCTGAAAATTCAAATTAAAAACAAATAACGAATACATAAATAACACTTTGAAAGAAAAAGAAAATATACATACAAAAATTTCAAAACAACAATTAACAAAAAAAATAAAATAACATTCTTGATTTGATCAAATAAATCACCCCAAATAAACATTATTTCTTAAACTATTACTTGATTTTCATAATAATAACATCACTTATATTCATCTAAACTAAACCAAACATACCAAAAACAATACTAATATATAAACTCACACACAAAACATTAGAAAACTACCAAATATTAACAAAAAATAGAGTAAAAAACTAGTATGCTTGATTTGATCAAATAAGTCACCCCAAATAAACATTATTTCTTAAACTATTAAAATATTTTCATAATCAATATCACTTAGATTCATCTCAACCAAACCAAACCAAACACACCTAATTAATATAT
>JAYMTF010000061.1:0-61165 GCA_036897485.1 Pelargonium nanum
CACAAGTAGTTATAAAACTAATTTATAACTACCAATAACCAACTCAATAAATCTGAAAATAATTTAATAAAAATTAAATTCAAAATAATAAAATAATTTCATTTATTCCAACAAATCCTCATTCGAGGTTTGTTCACTGTTAAAGTATGAGTTCATAATCTTACGTCCTCAAATCAAAATGGTTGTATTGGCTTTTGAGTTTTGAATAACATCATTTTAGCATGAAAGTATATATAAATAGTAAAAGATGATATTAATTTATTTTGCATGGATACTTAAGTTTTCCAACTCCATTACGTAATTTACTAAGTCTGTGATATATACGGATAGATAATAGGGATTATTACACACGTACTTGTCCTAACACCTTTTGCACATTAATACTCTGAATTATTATTTTTTTATTTTTGGATACCTTGAATTTTCATTAAACCATTTCGACAGTTACATTTAACAGAATATGCCAACAATTAAGTCATGTGCCCAACACGTGACCAAAAAATTATGAAATTCTAAAAATACCCTTCACTAATTTATCATTCTTCTAGTTTAAGAACAAGTTAATCATTATTCGCCGGAAACTTCAAAGTTTCGCTGGCAACTTCAAAATTTAGCCGAAAACTTCAAAATTTTGCCAGAAATTTCATTTTTTTTTTTAACAAATTCAACGATCTAAATGCAACAATTCAGTAATCTCAGTCGGGCCATGATGCCCAAGCCAATATGTTTGGTCAAGCAAATTCTCCGAGACCTAGCTAACGCATCAGCAACTCGGTTCGCAGATCGGTAAGAAAACACAAATTCAACTCTATCAAATTGGGCAGCTATACTACCTATTTCCGACACAATCAAACCAAAGGCACTGGCATCAGCCTCCCCTTGATCTGTAGTACTTGAATCACACTTAGCGCATCCGATTCCACAATAACATCCCGCCATCCACTATCCCACACCCAACGAATAGCCTCACGAATGGCTAGAGCCTCCGCCATTCTAACTTCCACAACTCCCTGCCATGCACCACCCCAGCACTCTCCATCCGAATCACGAATAACTCATCCCGACCCAATTTGATTCAATGCTATGAATATCGCCGCATCCGTGTTTAATTTCAACCTTCCACTGGGCGGTTTTCGCCACGCCCGTCAGACCCGACCCTCCCCACACCAACTATCCCACCTCCCAACCTTCCTCTACCTTCCCCCACCCCTTCCTCCGCCTCCGACCCAGCAACAGCTCTACTCCAACCCCTTCTCACCGAGGCAGCCATTGCCAGAAACTTCATAGTTTATGAAATTGCATTTAATTTTCAGAGTTTCTTGTTTTTGTTTTTCAAATTTTTCATTAATGTGTTCATTTAAACAAACCCACAATTTTAAACAAATCAATCAAAATCCACACCCTAACAAATCTAAATCAATCGTTGATTTACAAATTTCACCTATTGAAAACAAATCAATATCCAAAAAGTCTCAATCCAAATCCAAGCACTAACAAATTCAAGCCCTAAAAAATTCAAATCCAATAAATCTCAATCTTAATTTCAACCAAACAAGAAGCCAAATCCGACGACTTTCAGTGGCAACGGTGGTGGTGGTGGTGGCCAAGCTCCATCTGGACACGATGGAGCAAATCCAGCGAGACAATGGTGGCCAAATCAGACCATAGGAATGAGATGGAGGAAGAAGATGAATGAAGGAGATGGAGGAAGGACAATCTGGTCTTTTTGCCTTATATATAATTGACGGTGATATGGACATAATGGACTCTGCATTGTTCAGGGTATCCAAAAGTAAAAATATATATATATATATATAGTTTAGGATATCCAGATGCAAAAGGTGTCAAGTACAAAGTATGTACGTGTAATTATCTTTAGATAATATATAGTAGAACTGAATAAACTAAGAATAATTTATCTTGTATCAAGTTGCAACAAACCGTTCTGATCAGTCTCAAAAACCTTAGACTATGTACGGATAGTAAGATTCGTTGGTGAATGTGTATTGGAAAATTATGGCTCTTACTCGAGAAACCTAAGGTTACTAAAATAACGCGGAAGTTTTGTTTTTAGATGTCGTCAATGATGAAACTATATACAAGCAAGATAAAAATAACCAACAAAACATTTAATAACAAAAACACAAGAGTATATGTAGTTCGACAACTTGTCTACGTTCACGAGATATATTTCATTTTTATTGAAAATTCAGGCAGTACAGTTTACCCAACCCTAGAGAACGAATCTCTTTGATCTCTAAAAGATTCATAAAATTGGAGAAAACAGACTCCACGCCTCTCTGTGTATGCTCATACTGGATATTCACCTCTCTTGGCACTCCTCGTGCATCGGCCTACTCTTTCTCTGTGTACAACAGATATGTTCAGATCCAAATCGTTATGATGGATCAGCGTTCACACATTAAAGTTTCATACAAGATTATAATATGAAACAATTTTTCCAAAGAATTAAATTTTCTTGAAAAACTTTGTAATTAATTATAACATATTTTCCTAAACAAATTAGATTTATACTAATCAGGCTCCAAACTATAACAATGTAGTAAAGATTGTTGGTGGAAAATGACACATAGAATAAGAATGAGGTAATTACATATGGATCTCTTATGGTAAGCTTCTATTTCAGTTGGCAATTATGAACTAATTTTTCTAAATTTTGACTACCTTATGGTTTGGAGAGTTCATTCTGTTAAAAACACTATCAAATATTAGTAAAATGACTAAAATTACCCTCAACAATCACTTTATCTATTATTTTGTAACTTGAAATTAAAATTCAAACTTAAAAATAAAATTCATCTTCAACCTCTAAATCTCCCTCGTCTCTCTCTCTCTCTTCGGTGGGTTGGGTTTTGCATTTTGGTTCCGTGAATGGAAATTTCTGGGTTAGGGTTAGGGTTTGTATTTTGGTTCCTTTGATTTGTATTTGATTGTTTTGATGGTTTTAGTTAGAATAATTTGTGCTGATTTTTTTGCTTCAAATAAAGGAATCAACACAAATACATATCTATTTTTGTTAGTGGGAATACCCAATTCGGTTTTAGTACTTGTTGATGTTTGTTGGTATTTTATTTTATTTTTATGAACTTTCCGGCGAGTTGATGAAATTTCCGGCGAGTCTATGAATTTACCGGCGAACTTAGGTTTAAGAAGGGTAAAGTGAACGGCATTTTGGGGATTTAAAAAAAAATTAATCATGTGTTGAGCACATGACCAAATAGTGTCATTTTCCGTCAAATATAACTGACGGAATGAATTTTCCAACCATAAGACAATCAAAAGTTGGAAAAATCAGCTCATGGCCACCTTTTTCGATTGTGTAACGCATAGCCAAGTTGAGAGGTCTGTACCAATATATTTAACTTAAGAATGAAATTTGCGAGGAAAAACTCCCACTATTAAGTAAAGTGAATACAAACGTAACTGAGAAATTAAAACCAAATAGAAACTTAAACCCACACTATATATAAGAACCTCTACACATCTATCCCACCAAAACATAGGGAGTGAAGTATAAGTAGCAAAGTAGCAACCACTAACAACATAATCCAGCAGAGAATGGCAAACATTTCCAGCTTGGTTTTGTTTTTGGCCATTGGGGCAGTCATGAGTTGTGCAGCAGCACAAGATGGGGCTGTGTATTCTCCAGGACCCGTCGTTCCCGAGGGAGATTTGCCCCCAGAACCGCAACCCGGATACGACAAGTACATAGAGGAGTGTGCAGCCAAAATGAGCTCCCAATGTGGGAATGAGGTATACACAAGTGTGTTTGGGAATGGAACTGTGACTGATTATTGCTGCACTGTACTTGTGGAGATGGGAAAAGACTGTCATTATGGCTTGGTACAAACCATCATCTCATTGTCTGAGACTAAAGCAAATGCAACTACAGCAATACCAAAGAGCTTAAAGGTGTGGAATGCTTGTGTCTCTGCTCTAAAACCTTCTAATCCTTCTCCTTCTCCTTATGCAACTTGATGTAAAACTAAACATTAATTCATATTTCAATAAAACTTAATATTCAACCAAAACAATGTAACCAATCTGGTGTACTCAATTTTGCTTAAAAAGATCAAAACACATACTAGACATGTAGTTCTTGTGTATTCAAATCTCATATTCATCCAAAAGAACATGGTCAATTCTAGTACTCCAATTTTGCTGATTCCCAAATAAACTTCTCTAGTACTCTCAATTATGCTGGTTCAATACGGATATTAATTACAAACACTTGCCAGATAAGGAACCAGTACTCGAGTCAGCCCTAAACAACTGCACGCTGAATTTGTGAGTCGTGCTCAATCGCCGATCCTAGTATTATCCCCTCCGTGAGCTAGAACAGTTATATGGATCATAAACTGTAACAAAATTATCAGGTAGGCACTATTAATGCTCTTTTCTTCTCCTTGATGCTATCTCTGCAGCCCAAGCTTTGCCCAGTTCTGTCTGGAACTTCCCTGTTACAAGGTTAGTGAACATTGGTAAGCAATTGACAATTTTGTAACAAAAAACATGCACCAATAATGCAGTATTGCAATGGCTTGTACTTTGTAAACACTATTAGAGCAATAAAATTAGCAAATAATTCAACAAAATTATAATAGCTATGCGTGCATACACTACAGTACACAGAGGAGGAAAGAATATCCTAGTTAAACCCTTTTGCAAAATAAGAACAAAACTCTTGGAACTAATTGTGTTCCCATCTATCTCTAGTGAGAAGGGAATACCAAAAATTAATAAAAACAATGATAATAGTTAGGATCATATCAAGGAAGTTATCCTTCCTAGACAAAGATTTGTTGGGCTTGTGGAGTCCAATTAATGGTCAGCTAATTATGTACCTATCAGAGTTAGTCGAGGCTCTCGTTAAGTATCTCTCTTGTAATTGTAAATCTATGTCGCCATAGACATAGACAATTGCCAAACTGCGTAATTTCTTGTGTGGATTTTCTCTCTTAAGTTTTGTTTGATTAATTCCCAATATGATTTGCCTTTAGAAATGGAAGAAGCCCCAAAGTACTAATATTTGTGTGATCTGCAGGAAATAATCACAATCTAGTTCCTTTCTGGGCAAGAAAGGTTCAGAAATATTAAGAGTCTTATAAAATAGTTCAAGGATACTTTATATAGTAACATGTTTGGCGTTAAACAATGTCTAAGTTGGCTACATACTAGATTTACATCTTTATATGCAGAATGTTTTTTATAATATATTAGGCTTAAAATTCTATTGAATACAGTGAAATGATAACAATAAAATGCAAGTAGATGCACGCAAGATGAGTTAAAAATGAATACCAGCAGTTGTCTCAAAAAACTCGTCCAAATTCTTTCCTTGCTCTGCATCAAACCAAAAGTCAATGATGTAATCTGGAAAGAAATTCTAGCCAGCCAGCTTTCAGAGGTAAGTTCAAAAGAAAAGTGGAATGATGTAGAATAATGTATTGATGATATCAGGGCATACAGTCAAGTTCCGTTATTGACAGCATCCAATACAACCACTTCTTCCTTGCACAATTAGTTTCCATCAAGGATGTCACTATTTCGTTGCTCGTAGTCAATGGCCAAAGACAAACGTCCACTCACCCAGTCAGCACCATCAATGGGATAGTATACTAACTAGCCACTACCTAGATACCTTCCATCAAACTCACCTCCACTCTTTCAGATCATATTGATGAGACTTAAATCTCTATCCTCAGCATTGATCCATGCCAATACCACATTATTGTCTAATTATAAAATCCAACTACCTTCACCAATACCACTTCATCTACCGCAATATCAAACATTGAACCAGAACACTCATTTTCAATGAACCAGGGATCACCAAAAAAACAGCAAAGGGACAAGAAAAATGAAACCAAACTATTGGTATCATGGAGAAATGAGCAAACAAAACATAAACATAAACATAAGAAGCTTACCATTTTCATACTCCAAAGCTTGAAGTATCATTTCCACCTAATTGGAACAAAGAAACACCAATGTCAAATTATATGCATACAAAATTATCAGTAGTCAAGATAGGGGGTCGGGGAAGGAAACATTGAAAGGATAGACATAATTCAAGCTGAAAGCTTCCCAACTCCCTTTACATACTACTTCCACACTCACTACCCAATGGGAATAGGCTAAAATCCTTTGTTCGTGGTTATTTTCCAATGTGTTACTTTGCAAATAACTTCTCATTTCAAAGGAGTAAACAGAAAATGACAGATACTTCTAGTTATGATTATTCTCAAAAGATTGCAATATAAAGAAGAAAAATATAGCAGAAGCATAGAAAAAAGTTTTCATGCTCATGATTGCAATGAGGAAATTTAGGCTACTATGAATCACTGCAATACAAAGTAAGATATAATTTGCAAGTGAGTTATAAGTAAATAATAATTTCAAAAGAAATAACAGGTTTTGGGTGGCCGCTATGGTGGTACGAACTAAGAAAACCAACAACCAAGTCATTTCCAAAACAATGTTGAGGTTGGCTACGTGAATCCTTTGGCAAAACTCTATAGATGATTTGTTCATATTCTCCTCCTCACTCGGTCACTCCATCCTATTCATTGCTATCCTTTTGTTAAGCCAGTTGTTGTAGTGTTTTTCTTTCACTACTTTCCATGTTAACTTAAGTCAACTCCAATTCATTTTAAGTTTCTTCTTTTTAAGTTTTCTCACAGTTCTTCACGGGATCTCTAATCTTCCTACACTACACATTTCCAAACCACAAACAGTTTCACCTCGTCTTATCTTCAATTTACGCTACCCCAACTGCACCTTAGATAGTCTAATTTATGATGTTATCATTAATGTTACCACTTCACCTAAGGATTCTCATCTATGCTACCCATCTTATGGCTCTGCAACCTCTTTGGGGCCCAACAATTAGTGTCATACAACATAAATGGCCATGTAGCTCACCTATACCTTTAATGGAATTCTTTATTCACTGAGAACTCCAAAAATCCCTTTCATTTTAAGTTTAACCCTCAACCGCTAAACATATTTCTAACATTATTTTCAATCTCTAAGTCTTTTTAGACTGTAGATCCAATGTAACTAAAATGATCACTTTTAGTAAATTTAATAACATCAAGCATTATTGATCCCATTTTTGCTAAATTGCACTCTAAATATTCAATTTTGGTTATGCTTATTCTGAACCTTTTTTATTCTAAAACTTCATCTATCTAATTTGGCATTAAACCAAGACAATATCAAATACCAACAAGAGAACTTATCTTGAAGAAAGTATGTGAGCTCACTAGTGAACAAGGGAAATAGGAAATAATCAATCCTTGATGCAGTTCTATCGTAAAAGGAAAATCTCTCGTGCTTCTCCTACTAGTCCTCACTCTAGTTGACGCTCCATATTCACTCCATAACTTCTCTAGAAACTTTATCATATGCCTTGTCTAGGGCAATAAAAGGTAGGCACGAGTCTTTCCTCTTTCTCTATATTATTTCATAGCGGATCTATCGGTCTTAAAACTAAATTGATTCTCCAGGTTTTACTCCTAACATATGTTCTATTACTCTTTCGCAAAGTTCCATTGTATGACTCGAGTTTGATTCTCCTACAGTAATTAGGATTCTGATTTTAACCTTTGTTTTTATAAATTGATATTATAGTACTGTTTCTCCACACCTTAGATATCTTGTTAGTTCTCAAGAATTAATTAAAGAGTTTGGTACTTTGGTTTGTTACTTAACTCCCACTTTCTCTAGATACTTCCAAACTTCTATGTAATTCTTGTTTGGTCCTACTGCTATTCCTATTATTATCATTCTATTCATCGTTTCTTTACCTCCACTTATTCTAATACAGTTCCTATACCAAGGCTGCCTAAGGTATCTCCTCCACGACCCCCATTAAGTAGGTTGTCAAAATACTCTTTCCATCTTTCCTTAATCCTTTAATCCTTTGTAAAGAATGAAAAAAAATAAAATTTAAATTTAAAAAAAAATGCTAAACAAAAAATGATCCATATAAAAATTCCAAGCATTTAATTATACAGGCAAGAGAGATTGAGCACAAAGCTCAAAGAAAATATGTCATAAATCTTGATTCACATATCAGATTAATTTATCCAATTACACCTCATTTCCAAAGGAAGATTAACCATCAAAGAAATTTGTAACTTAAATATCTATGAATAGATTATGATAGCAAAAAACAGGAGCAAAAAAAAATAGAAATAAAAATAATACACAAAACAGCAACAACAAAATAGCAGTAACTTTAAAATGAAATGGAATCACGTTGATAATTCCAATAAAGATATGAATAACATTCCTAGTTATTAAATAAATATTGGTTTGGAATTCATCATTAAGTTGGAATATAGCAAGATAACAATAATAATTTGGAGAATTAGCTAGAGGCATACTGAATGCCTATAGAAGATTGGGACTTGAGCATTGAAAGTTATTGTTAGATAAGAAAGGCATACTACATACCTTGTCCAAATCCTTAACAAACTTGGCTTCTGGTGAAGAATTCGCCTCATACTCCATCCAGAGCTCACTAATTTCCTTGGCTGCAAATTACAAATTGGACAGAACAATGTGAAAATATTGATAAACTTTAGGTAGTGAAACACATATTCTGCTCAAACAAATTAGCTAAAGAAACAGTAAAATACCGCTAGATCCTCCTCCAAGTACTTTGCACATGTGATCCAAAGCTTCCTGCTCTAGTCGACTCTTCTCCTCCTTTGGAACCCCATCTGAAGGGGTTATGTCTCCAACAATAGCTGTATTCAAGCAATTAAGAAAGTAAGAAAAGCATCCCAAAACTCTAAGTTGAAACAAAAAAACAGAACCCAGATCAGAGATCAGAGATTATAAGATCTCAAGAACCAGAAGTCTGATTTATATGGATGGACCTTTTAGTAGATCAAAATCAAACTTAAACCATCTGGCAGTGTAATGAAATTTACTATAAAGAAATTCATACATAAAATATCTACCATTGAAATCATTTTGATATCCAAATGGAACCTCAATTCTCATATGCCATATTGACATAAAAAGTATCATTACAAAACCAGAACAATGTAACTGTAAATGTTCTCACCTTCAGCAATATCATGTACAATTGCCATTTTTATACACCTGACAAAAGGTGGGAAAAAAACATCATGCATAAGGTATTAAAATTGATAATAAGAGCTCAAAAGGAAAAGTAGCAGAAAACCCAACTTGTCTCGATCCACTCCAGGAATATCCTTTGCAATAAGAGCCATTAATCCCATTCGATACATATGATCAGCTATTGATTCAGGATGTTTAACATCTCTCAGAACCCATCCAGCTCTTTTCGTTGTCTAACCCAAATTCAAATTGAATACACACCATTCAATTATAACCACAAAAAGAAATCAAGACACTGCACTGTTGGCACGAAAAATAAGGAAAACAGAAAATGTAGAACACTTGGAAAAAATGATCATATTGTTGGTAGTCCTAACTTTATGTTCCATATCGGATTGAAATCTATAATAAATGCAAAACAAACATTCCACAGAGACCAGCACAACTAATTTATCTATAAACCAAAACAACACAACACAGGAGACTCCAGTTTACATATTCTCTACTCTACCTCAGTTCCATTACTAACAAGACAATGCATCAATTCATTTAACATTTTTTGCACATTATCTCGTCACAATAATGATTTAACAAATACTTCAGAAGAAACAAAGAATTCACAGCTATTTGGTATACAGGATGATAATAGAAACAAAGAAAACAAAGAGTGTTTAATTATGTAACAAAGACTACATGTTTTCCATTCGGTTGTCAACAAATATCAGGAAAATGCAATGCTTGTACTCTCAGATTCAACAGCACCCAACAGAAAAATTCTTTTTTTTTTTTTCCAGATTCCTCATTCAGATGCCTAGGGAAGCAAAAATCCAAGGGTTCTTCCGGCAAAAAATAGAGGAAGTCCAATCTCAAAAACTTCTCATAACCTCATATTTTCCCAAACAAAGCATAAATTTCAATTATTTGCATCTACATTTATTTTTCTCTGCTATTTTTTGTTTCATTTTATACTAAATCCAAAGGAACAAATCAATTCTCGCTTCCTTTCCTTTCAGTTTCCCCGCATTTCTCAGCAGCCAAACAAGCAGAAACACAAACCTTGAGGCGGTGACAGATAGTGAGAAAATCAATGGCAGAGGAAGCTCCTGCGGCTTGCTCATTTCCACCGGGGGCAGGGGGCATGTTGTTGTCGCCATTGGTGAGTGAAGATGATGACGAAGAACCTTCCGCGGCCATGCGATGAATCTTGGGATTGGGAGTTGAAGGTGTTTCGAAGATGGAGGATTTGAATCGGAGACGCGTGCGAGATGGAGAGGGTAGTGGTGATAACAGTGAGGACGATTTACACAGCAAAACCCGGCTTCCCATTTTCTGTTTATCCGGCTTTTCGTGTTTTTGATGAAGCGACTTATTATGATGTTCCCAGACAAAAGATACGGTAGTGAATTACTGAATTGGATGTTCACATAAAACGGGTAATGTCGTATGGAAGCCTATTATTGTGTCCCACAACACGTATTGTACCCGAGTTTGAAAATGTGATTTTGGGATATCTAAGTTGTTAACAATAGTGTAAAGCTTATAAATTTTCGAATTCGGTATAATATTGACTTAAAATGATCATTCTACCCTTACGGATATACTATTCATCATCTTCTCCAATCCTTAGTGCTTTCATCGTTGACCCTCCATCACTGCAATCTTCATTTTCCAACTGTGTGGTTTCAATCATCAACTAGGAGTCATATTAGTCGATGGTGGTCCAAAGAGGTCTCGACGGGGATAGTGGTGGCAGAATGAGTATGAGTTTTACGGCACTTATTAATTGTTAAGGGTTTGGTTGTTCGATGGCTTGACATTTATGATATTATGCTTGAGATATATGGGATTATTATTCATTTAGTTTAGTAGGAGGATTTACGTATTGTTTAAGATTTGGTGTCTTAACTATACACATCATTTTAAATTGGTACATACTTTAATGTTGTTATTTTATTAGGTACTCAAACAATCAACTATTGATATTGTTCCAATTTAGTACTTCAACTATACATTTTGTTTCAAATTGGTACTTAATTTGATTTTTGTTTCCATTTGGAACTTAAATTATTGATATTATTCCAATTTAGTACCTAAAATATTTATTTTTGTTCCATATTGGTCTCAAATGTAACCGTGTTGTCAAATCAATCTCAAGTAGCGTCTATTTTTAATTTTCATTTTTTTAGAAAACAAATATTTGTTATAGTAATTTCGGCTCGACTAACATATAGAAAAATGATGATGCATTAGTTGAGTACACACTTAGTTGTAAGAGTCTCGCACTACGATGTCGTTTTGTGTCTTTGTATTCGTCTTTTTTTTTTTCACAAACACATCTTTATAGTTCACACTTCACTAGCACTGCTTTATAGTTCACACAATTCCAAATACAGAGAACATTATACAGTTAACAAAAATTTGGTCACAGAGGATATTGTTTTATATTGATCAAAACTATTTATTTGGCTACACATTTGAAGTGTGGACTATAAACCTGTGTTGGCGAAGAAGACAACGAATACAAAGATACAATACAATCGTAGTGTGATACTCCTTCAACAAAGTGAGTATGCAACTAATGCGACATCATTTTTGTATCTGTTAGTCATGTCGAAAATGTCGTATCAAATATATAAAATTTTTTGAAATCAAAATAAAAAATAGACTTCAGATTGATTTGACGACACAACTATATGTGAGACAAACTTGAAACAAAAATAAATAATTTAGTACCAAATTGAAACGATATCAATAATTTGACAACCAAATATAAATAAAAATCAAATTATGTATCAATTTATACATATAAAAAAAACGGTAAACTAGAATATTTTATGTATCTGTGGATAAAACTACGGAATAATTTTTTGCGAACCCCATTATTTTACTTCCCTCGTCATTCGTCACCACGTGATCGCTCCTCGTTCTCTGATGCTTAAACCCTAAGCGTAACCTGAAACAAAACCAAAGCACTGACTTTCGAAATGCAGAGCTGAGAGGTGGGAGCTGACTTCCTCTTTTGCTCTTATGGCCACCACCTCCCTTCGCAGGCTTCTCTCTCCTCGCTTCAACCAAAACGTACTTATCTATCTCTTTCTGGAAACTCTACCTGTGTCTGTGTGTCACTATGTATATTTTTCCCCAATCGGCTTGAGCGCTTACTTGCTTCTCTGTTGCTCTTAATTACAGAAATTGAGCTTTCTATCTTGTGGACTGGAGGCAGGTTTGGCTATTCTTCATTCTTTATGGAAATGCTTCAATTTTTGTAAATTCTGAGTGTTCATGTTTAAATTTCTAAATGAATCATGTATGCAATTTGACAATGCTTATTATTGGAGTCAATGAGTCATTAATCACTTTAGTGTGTGTATCTATAGAAATGCGTGCATAACAATGTTTGTGTGACAGTTGAGAGGCTTAATTGAAATGCATTGAGAGAACTATTGTCCACTAGTTGAGATTTTTACTTCAAAATCAGGGTATGGAGGGGGCGATCGAGGTTACTGTGGAGTTGCTTCATCTGGTAACACTTCATCGAGGCTCGAGGAATTAAGTAGACTGGCTCAGGAAAATGATTCGGCGCCTGATGATGAACTTTCAAGGATTCGGCGCAAGTTTGAATCGGCTAAGCAGAGTTTTCTTAAGATCCCGCAGGCGCTGATAGGAATGCCAAAGATGAATCCCGAAGGTTTGGTGAATGCTTGCTTTTAAATCTATGCTATGCTTTAACAATCGGCCTTATTGATTGTTGCTATATATTGGGATCAGGAATATACGTTAATAGGAATGTAAGATTGGATACTATACAAGTTTATGGGTTTGACTACGACTACACATTGGCGCATTACTCAGCAAACTTACAAAATTTGATATATGATCAAGCAAAGGAGCATATGGTGAATGAGGTTAGTATTGTCTTGTAGTGTGATGGTACCAAAATTCTCTGTTATATTTGCTAATAACTAACTTATTGCTTTATGCTTGTTTTGGTTTTCAGTTTCGATATCCTGAGATTTGCATGACATTTAAGTACGATCCAACTTTTCCCATTAGAGGATTGTACTATGATAAGCTAAAAGGATGCCTTCTAAAGTTGGATTTCTTTGGGTCAATTGAACCAGATGGATGCTACTTTGGGCGTCGCAAGGTAATTCAGACTTATTTATTTTGGCCTACACGATCTACGTTTCTTCAAATACATCCTTGAACAGTGTTAGAGTAGTTATGCTTAATTCTTGCCCTCCCATCTAGCTTGGTTTCTCATAAAGTAATTAACCGAGGAATAAAAGAATTAAATACCATAATGCATGGCTATTGTGAAATATTGTGCACATATGAGACAAAATCATGTAAGGTAGCGTCCGGACTGAAACTTTTGAAATGAGAATTAATAGAAAATTCCCATTCCAAAACCGTTCTCATGACCAGTAAGTTTTAATTAAAACACGATGAATGAGAATATCATTTTCATTCCCATTCTTTATTTTCATTTCTCATCATTTTTTTTAATCCAAACTCTTCCTAGATTAAACGTGTAATTGGTGAGCTACACCTACCAAGAATTTAGATCCACTTAGGGTCTTATTTCAATAACAGTAGATAGAGGTGTTGCTGCCATATTTGTGCAAGCTGGATTTTGGAAACAACCTTTTGTTTCTAGCTTCTATTTATTTAGTATGTAAAAGCAAATCGTAAATAAGAAATGAGATGCAAATAAAATGAGATAAAGGTTCTTATGAACCAATAGTAGAGAGATAAGAATCAAGTAAATAAAAGAAAATCTAAGCAATGTTTTAAAAACCAGACCGGTCATCAAACTGGTCATATGCCCGTTTCGACGGGTCACAGTATTATAATAAAAATTATTTAAATAATTATATATACATATATATAGAGAGAAATATAGTTGATCCAAAGCCTATACCAAACGATTATAAATAAAAACGACACTCTATTGGTTAGAGCAGCAGCCTGTACGATTTTCAATACTGCTGGGCCAGAGCTACAGAGATCGCCTGAGTTCATACGCCAATGACAGATACACAAGGTAGGTGGTGACCAAAAAAGAAGATAAACTAATAACTAATAACATGTTTTTTCTTCATCTTCAGTTCTCTTGAAAAAAACATTCAAGAATCAATTGGTATAGCAAGATGAACATGACAAAGTTGGCATGGTTGGCCACCTCCAACACTTAATTTTTTTTTTTTTTGGAGAATTTTCTCTTTGACAGCCACTCTCGGCATGGTTGACCACCATGGTTGGCATGACAAGGTTGACCACCTCCAATACTAAGAACTTTTTTGGATAATTTTCTCTTTGACAACCGCTCTTGGCATGGTTGGCCACCTACAACACTTAGAATTTTTTTTGAGAATTTTTTCTTTAGCAACCACTCTTGGCGTATTTGGCCACCATGGATCATGGTTGGTACGAAAAGTTTGGCATGACAAGGTTAGCATGGTTGACCACCTCCAATACTTAGAAATTTTTTAGATAATTTTTTCTTTGGCAACCACTCTTGGCATAGTTGGCCACCATGGTTGACATGACAAGATTGGCATGACATGGTTGGCTACCTCCAACACTTAGAAATTTTTTGGAGAATTTTCTCTTTGACAACCACTCTTGCCACAATTGGCCACCATTGTTGGCATGAAACGGTTGACATGGCAATACTGGGCGCAAAATGTTTGACATGGTTTGGCATGGCAACACAAGGTGGGCCAACCATGCCATGCCAACTTTGCCATGCCAATTTTGTTATGCCAACTTTGTCATGCCCACTTTGCCATGTCAACCTTGACATGCCAATTTTGCAATGCCAACCTTGTCATGTCAACTTTGTCATGCCAAAAGTGGTTGACTAAGAGAAAAATTTTCAAAATTTTTGTAAGTGTTGAAGGTGGCCAACCATGCCAACATTGTCATGCAAACTTTGGTGGCTAACCATGCCCAAGAGAAAATTCTCTAAAAATTTTCTAAGTGTTGGAGGTGGTTAGCCATGTCATGCCAACCATGTCAAGAGTGGTTGCCAAAGAGAAAATTCTCCAAAGTTTTTCTAAGTGTTGGTCCAACCTTGTCATGCCAAGAGTGGTTGTCAAAGAGAAAATTCTCCAAAAATTCTCTCAGTGTTTGTGGTGACCAAGAGTGATTGTCAAAAAGAAAATTCTCCTAAATTTTTCTAAGTGTTGGAGGTGGCCAACCATGCCAAGACTGGTTGCCAAAGAGAAAATTCTCCCATTTTTTTAAGTCCTGGAGGTGGCCAACCATGCCAATAGCGGTTGGCGAACCAAGTTTTGTGGCGTACACCGTGTTAGGTGGCATACGCCCAAACACATCACCAAACCGACCAAAATCCATTCATTTCATCCATCACTAAACATACAACATTCACACTCACATTATTAACATTACATTCCCAAAAAACAGCATTACACAGCTAAACAAAATCACAACACAACAAATACCACCCAACCATATGAACACCAAAAACAAATAACGAATACAACCAACAACTCCATACTCTCTTCACCGATCAAGCCAAGCAGCACACCTGTGATGAAAACACAAACATCAGCCAAACAAGATCCGACATCTAGAGCACAGGAGTCCATTTCGGACCTCCAGGCTCCAACCGACCTCCCTGCAATGGAGGTTAGGCTAGACGACCGCTCACGGCCAACTTACTGGAAGGCCACTCTAAGCTTTCTCACCGGAGAACAGCTCGAGGCCACCACCGCCGCCTCTTGCCAAGCAGCTCCCACCACTTCGCGAGGCAACCCCGTGACTCGCCGCCAGAAGCCTGGTCCCGTGGAAGACCTTCGCCGGGTGGATCTCACGGTGGAGCAAAATACAAAAAAGAAAAAGGGGGCATGAGGGCAGAAATCTGCCGCCGGAAAGGTCCCGTGACCGGGTCGGCTGCCTTATCGCCGACAAAGCAAGCGACAACCAAAAACAACGGCAGCGGCATCGAAAAATGCAGAAATAAGAAGAGCAAATCGGCGTACCTGAAGCGAGGAAGCGGCTGCCAGAGTTCGGAGGTGGTCACGGCTGGAAGCAGCTAGGTCTCGTCGGCCTTGTTCTCTGTAGATCGGCGGCTGTTCTCTATTCACCCATTGATGGTGTCTTGAGTAGGATTGCTCTTCTATTTATCTGTCTTGCACTAAGAAAATTGACTAGCAGTATATGGGTTATCCTTCCTTAGCATCTTTCGCAGTTGAATATTCTCTTTATTAGTTATGGATCATCCAGAGTGGTAATAGGGCTTCAGACCTGAATCTAGTAAGTGAGGTTTCATCTCTACTTTCAGTAAGATTGCCTTCTCAGTCAATACATATTTCTTTTACTCATAAAAGCCGACAAGTTCTTCTCTGCATTACTCATCATTTATATTATTAGACAGTGATACCTAAAATGCTTCTTTGTTATGGATTTCAAGTGTACTACACACATATGCTATAATGTTGTGTGCTTGGTCTTTTTCATCTATAACCATGTCAGGTTTTATGCTTACCATATTAATTGATTTACTCAAATGCTAATTGGAACGAGGAAATAATTGTTGATAACATTCTCTCATGTCTATGTAGCTTAGCAGGTACGAACTGGAAGAGATTTATGGCACACGTCATATAGGCCGTGCTCAAGCTCGCGGGCTTGTTGGTTTGATGGATTTCTTTTGTTTTAGCGAGGTTAGTTTTATAATTGAGCATTATGTTAACAATGATACAAGGATATCTAACTCTGGTATTGAGTTGATATGTACTCTGTTCGGTATATTATTCGGTAGCAAGTGGACCGCTTAAATTTTTAATATATTATACCCAAAAAGGTTGTCAAACCCACAGACAGGTGTGTGCAGGCTCTCTGCATTCCATCCTTGCCATTCTGTAGTCCATTGCCAAATTTGACTGTTGATGCCCAAAATGACGTGAAGGCTACAACATGTACAATAAAACACTTAATTACATCAAAATGCATCAAATATGATAAACGACTAAAAATAAGCAATTAAACTTAGATAAAAAAAGGAGAATTAGATTCAAATAATGAGAATGTAAGCGATGAAAGCATACACAAATAAAGGTTGTCATGTATCTCTTAGTGGATGACTTAGTCATATCATCGATATGCACATGCTGGTCTTATTTGCTACATAACAGTGAATATAGTTTCCAATGTGTTGTTATAAATATATGTATAGTAACATTTGTTAGTATGCAGACATCAGACTACCTCAGCTCGATAGCCTCTATTTGTATTATTTCTTCCCCATTACCTTCAAACCTTAACAAATCTTGAAGAAGACATCCTCATAGAAGTCATGATAGATTGGTAGGCTATAAACATTCTATATAATTGGTGAATTCAGCTACAGTTGCCAGAGCAAGACTTCATGAACACATAGCATCATTTGGAAGTGTCTTTGAATATTTTTCTAAGTTAAAGCAACAGGAGCAAAATTTCATAATTTAGAGCCTAAATCGTAGATTCATGCTTGAGAGTTAGAGTTTATAGTATATTATTTTGACAGACACCTTTTCAATAATTTTATTAGATGCAGAAACTTAATTCCTTTAATCTTTTCTTTTGATGATTCTATTCTACAGTTTCTGGTCAACTGGAAAAGTCATCTTTCTTTGGCATTTTAATTGCATTTTACCTGTCTAAAAAGCAGTACATATTTGGATAAAATGGTATTGTTTCATCGTATTGTATTGGTCAATATTTAACTGTATAGCTGAGAGCATTTACCATAGTTGCAAAACAACTGCAGTTTTGTGAAAATTGGGAAGGCTAAAAAGCTGAGAGATTTTCCATGGCTGTTTTTGATGATTGGTTTTGGTTGAGCCTTATAAAATATTTCCATTTAAGAAAAGTTTCAGAAGTAGCTATGGTAGTAAGTGAAAAAGGTAAAGCTTAAGACAGTTGAACGTTGAAACCACCTTTTGAAACTTAGTAGCATTCACTATAAACAATTATATCCTTCATCTCTTCAAATACTTTACATGTCTAGATCCTCCACAATCAATGTATTGCATACAATTGTTTATTTTAATAAGTGGAATTGGATGATGCATGAATCGAGAGTCCGAGAACCTCAAGAGGAACATGTGATGTTTATAGTGTGCCATGACTCTTGGCATTCTTGACATAAATGAGAATCTAGGATAGTGTACCTTTTTAAACAAGTCTTGAAGGCCTTCTACTGGGATAAATGGCAACTAGTGGACCTTATTCCTTTCCTAATGGAATATGGTTGACAGATGATTCCAACTAGATTTTAAGTGAAAGCTCTTATAAACAACGAGTGAATTTTGGAAGAGTGTCTGATTGCACATGCTCGAGGTACGCCAAGGGCACATTTTGGCACACACAAAGGACACCTTAAAACACAGACTTTCTATTATTATTATTATTAATTTTTTTTTTGGAAGTGTGCCTGATTGTACACACATGGGTTACTCCATGAACACATTTTGGCACACACAAAGGACACCTTAAAACACATACTTTCTATTTTATTTATTTTTAAGAAAATCAAATTTACAAAAGAACCTGCTGCCTACTTACCCTATTTCTCTATTATTATTATTTTTATATTTTGGCTTTCAGACTTTTCCAAGGCTGAATGTTTCTCTTAATATTACTTAGTATGCCAAATATGTAGTCATCTTTTGTTCCTTGTATTTCAGATCTTTTGTATAATTTTTTCATTGCTGCTGGTTCAGTTAGTTTGTATTATTATTTGTAATTAATGCCCAACAATTGCCAATTGGTAGCAAATGCGATGCTCGTATTTAAACAATGCTTGATTTTGGTTTTAATTTTAATTTAATTATAATGAGTTTTATTTATTTATTAATGAGTTTTATTTGAATTGATGTCATATATTTTTTGTTTTATTTAGCATTTAACTAAACTTTCATCATTTGTTGTGAAAATTGTGTCACTGTGTCGTGCCCATGCAACATAGGGCGAAAACTTTGTCAATTTGAGTTTGCTTAATAGTCGTAATCTTTTGATGTCTCCAATATTGTATATTTTCCAAATTGTTGTCCTATCTTTGGGTTCAATTTCTTTATAGTTGCATGTGAAATCCAGTCTTATTTCTTTTTGTTGTTGTCCTCAATTTGTATTTTCTGCTTATAGGCCAGTGGCCAGAAGTCAGCAGTCCATTATGTATTTTGTTATACGCTTTGATACTAGATTTTTATTTTTTATTTTGTAGGCATGCCTTATTGCAGATATGGTGCAATATTTTGTTGATGCTAAATTGGAATTTGATCCTAGATATATCTATCAAGACGTTAACCGTGCAATTCAGCATGTTCATCGAAGTGGCTTGGTTCATAGAGGAATTCTTTCTGACCCCCATAAATATATGGTTAAAAATGTAAGTTTTAACTATCCATACGGATTTGATGTATAGTTTGCTATCTAGTATTTTCAAGAGGTGCCAAAAATGGTAACATTTTTATCTAAGGGGCAAAACACTCCTCAAAATAGGATTTTGTGTTTAAGTTGAAACTTGGATCTTTTATTCGCTTTAGAGTTTGAACTTTTTCATTATATGATAAATTTTCCAGGGTCAAATGCTTCACTTTCTAAAGATGCTAAGGGAGAAGGGGAAGAAGCTATTTTTGCTGACCAACTCTCCATATTATTTTGTGGATGGAGGGATGCGTTTTTTGTTGGAGGTACTTTACATCACTGATAAACTGGAAACACATCATAACCTTACAGTTCAAATTTTCTTCATTCTGTTTTCTAGTCTATAGTTCAAAGTTACATCTCCTAGTAGTTATTTGTGTTGATTATGATGCTATTTTGAGTTGGGTTTTTGCAGTGTCATGCATTAGATGAACATAAAAAATATAATGAGAAACTGAAAATTGAACTCATGAAATAAGTATGACAGACTAGTCGCCCGACTTGCAACCCTGAAAAGTGAAAACATACATTCAGATTATGATTGAGGAAGAGAATTATATATTTGTTTAGGAAGTTCTCTCTCTCTCTCTCTCTCTCTCTCTCTCTCTCTCTCTCTTTCTCTCTCTCTCTCTCTCTCTCACACACACACACTATGTATGATTAAGAGCATACTCTGGTCATGGTATTGTAACTATCATTCCATTTGAAAATTAAAAAAATTAAATTTCCTTGATGTCAACAATTTTATAAGCTAAGGTGACTTGAAATAATTTTACATTTAGTTAATATTTCATAACACATTGATCAGTCTGAAAAACGAGAGGTTCAGAAGGCAAGAAAAGCTAAGGTGTACTTACATATAAGTGGGTACTTAGCACTATATATCAGAAACATATTTGCTTTATTTGTTTTAGTATTTTTTCCTGCTATACTGTTGTTTATCTCTGTTATATGAAAACATGTATTTTAAGTTTTCTAAGCTCAGCATGTCATGTTCATTAGGATTCTATCGGTTACAAAGACTGCTGGAGAGAGCTTTTTGATGTTGTGATTGCTCAAGCTAATAAGCCAGACTTTTACACATCTGAGCACCCGTTCCGGTTTGTAATATCAGTTTCTAAGTTCTTTACTTGTTTCTTAGATTTTACATGAGAATTAAACAAGAAGTGTTTTTTTTTCTTCTCCCTGACGACCTTGAATGGTGTTCATGGTTATGTTTAAGTTTTCACCCTTTTATTTTGTCAAGTGATACAAGTATTTTCATGGACCAGTAGTAGGGATTCAGATTGGCTGAGTAGTTAAGTTTATCATAAATCTGGATCTGTTTTTTGTATTACTCCTCCGTGGCTCCATCCCAAAATTATTGTACACTTTTCCATTTTTAGAGAGATTATGGATTTGTTAGTTAGGATTGGTTTTTTCCCTTTATGTCCCATTGTATTCTTGTTATAACAAACTCAAGCTATTCTAACTAACTTAACTTAAGGATGTTGTTGGTAATTCATATGTAACTAACTTCCTAAAAAGGAAAGTGGACAATTATTTTGGGCCGTAGAGAATCTATTAACTGAAGGAAAAGTGATGTTTGAGTTGACGCTTTACATTCCTAAGGTTTATGTCATAGCTTTACTTGGAATACAGGTATCTTATTTGCTTATCTTTTGTTTATTGTCTTCCTGGACTTCAACATAGATGTTATGACACTGAGAAGGACACTCTTGCTTTCACAAAGGTGGATGCATTTCTCCCTAATAAAGTTTATTACCATGGTTGCCTCAAATCATTCCTCGAAATTACTAAGTGGAATGGCCCAGAGGTATGTTTCAATTGATTTCTTGTTGGTATCAGTTCAGCTGTTAATTATTATTTTTTTGTACATTCATAAACAAGTTGAAACTTTAAACATTTTGTTTGAATTAATGTTCTATGGTCCAGTTCATGTTAAACAGTAAGCCTATTATATATTCCCTTGGTTAGGTGATATACTTTGGAGATCATCTATTTAGCGATTTAAGAGGGCCTTCAAAGTCTGGCTGGCGCACTGCTGCAGTCATCCATGAACTAGAAGTATGTCTCTAATCAGATTCTTTTTGGTTTGTTTATAAGTGCATCTTACATTCTTTTCTAACCTAATTTTGATATGTTTCTTGTCTGACTGTGTTACTAAGAAAAAAAAAATAGTTTTTTTTAAGAGAAAAAAAATGAAACACTCTAAATTTGGATGAATAAAAATTGGTTTATAATTTGTATCACTAGATAGGGATGACAACGGGGCGGGTTTTGTAATCCCCGTCCCCGCCCCGTTCCCCAACCCCGTGCCCCGTTCGGGTCGGGGACATCAGGTCCCCGTCGGGTTCGGGTTGGATTGCCATCTCTACACTAGAGGAAATCCAAACCAAAAGGCAGTGTTTATGGTTTACAAAAATTGAGTTAGTTGTGTTGTGTGGCAGCTTGTTAAACTATCTCGTAATTGATTGGTTTCTTTCGTCAGCCAAGTTTTTGGTATTACAAAATTGTTGCGCCATAATTGATGATAATTATAATTTGTCTGACATGATAATCTTCAAAGCATTGATGTACAATATGAATCAGGCCAAAAGAACAAGTTGTCTCTTATCAAGAAAAGAGTACAATATACAATTATACATCATCACTGGTAGAATATGAGTGTACAAAATTATTAGGAGTAATTAGGGTTTATTTGTTAAGTATTGGTTGGTTTTATTCAACTGTTAAATGCCTAGAAACTAATAGATTTATGAACCTGCAATGGATGTTTCTATTGAAAAGATACTGATGTGCATACAATTATTTTTATTTTAAAGAGGCAAGAACTTGATATTGGATCTCAACCATGTTTGGATTATCATTCTTATGTTGTAAAACTCAAAATAAGCTTTATGAAGTGCAAGAAACTTTACTTTTCTGGTATATGACTTTTCCTTTTTTTGTTGTTGTTGTTGTTGTAAGTTTTAGTTTCATCTTGTTACTATTATTAGGCAGTATTAATTTTTGCATAGAGATCTTATGGAATGCTACAAACTTTACTTCTCTGCTATATATGCGTATTCCTCTATTTTTGTTTTAAAGTTTGTTCCTGCTTATATGATTAGATAATGTAAATATTTCATAGATTGTGCTCTTATGAGATTTTCATTTTATTGTCTTTGCAGAGTGAAATACATATACAAAATGCTGATAATTATCGCTTTGAGCAGGTATCTTACTGTGAATTCAGTTTTTTTCTTCACTTGCTGTCAGTGTTACCAGTATTCATGCATGCATTCCTAACATGAGTATTTTGGATAAAAACATTACTAAGTTAAATCTTTTGTGTATATACCTGTTGATCTGATTTTTTTTTCTTTTGTATTTGCTGATACAATGAGACCTTTTGACGATAAAGTAGTAATAATATGTTGGGACGATCTTAACTATTAATTTGATAAAAAGCTTGATGAGAGTAGCTACAAACTTGTCACTGAAATTGCATATCTGTATCATATTAGGCTATGAAGTTGAAGTGGTTTATGTTTTTGTGAAGAGATACACTCTTTCAGAAATGTTCATATATTGCATGCATATCTTCATTAATAGAGAGGTGAGGGGATTTTATTCAATAGTTAAGCATATGTATTCGTTGCGAAAACAATAAGAATTGTTGGTTCCTTAATTTAAGGTCATCCAGAGTAGTACCAGACCTATATATTGCATGCATATCTTCATTGATAAAGAGGTGATTTGAATGTAATCCCTACTGGATTAGTGTGGCCTTGTATTATCTATACAAATAACCACTCATCATTTTTTATTTAAATTTTAAGCAATGTCTTTGATCAGGTCAATGAATTTGGTAAAAACATTTTGCTATTGGTTCCAGTCCTATTATGAGGTTTCACTGAAATCAGAGATGGCATACTTCATTCTTGGATTAGTGGTATCTTGCTGCTTTTCAATTTGGAGAGTATTGATTTCTCAAATTGCTTTGCTGCTTATTAAATAAAGTTATCTGACCTTTTGATTTGCTTGATTGGCTCACATCTGCTGTTAAATAGCTCTTTTCATAATAAGTGAGCAACTGATATCATTGTGCTTTGATTCATTACCATCATGGAGTGTTGATGCATTCAGTTCTTGAAAATGACGTAGGCTTAAGATGCCTATTTACATAACGTCTAAACTCTGTTAAGTTACTTAAAATGTCAATCAGTCAGTGTGAAGTGTGTTTTGGTTGATGACAAACTGTGAACCTTCTCCCATTTTTGGAGTTGACAATATTCTTATTTCTACATATTCTGTTTGAGTACAGGCAAAATTTCATATAATACAGGAACTGCTTGGTCAATTACATTCAACTATAGCTGACAGGGCGAGTAGTCAAGCTTATCAGTCACTCTTTGAGGAGCTAAATGAGGAGAGGCAGAAGGCACGCCAGGCAATGAAGCAAATGTTCAATGGATCTTTTGGTGCCACCTTCCTCACTGATACTGGTCAAGAATCTGCTTTTGCTTATCACATCCATCAATATGCAGATGTATATACCAGTAAACCAGAGAACTTCTTACACTATTCACCTGAAGCATGGCTTCATGCACCCTTTGATATCAAGATCATGCCACATCATGTGAAGGTATGTTGGCTCTCCCTAAATATCTCTATGAGTTTATTTTTCCACTTTCTATGTTTAGTCTTGCTGCAGAAGTTTGACAGTCTTTTTGTAGTGTACTACAATGAACTTTTACTTGTACAAACTCCAAATTCTTCCATATAAGTATTGGTGTATTCGTCTTCCTTGGGTTATGCTCTAAAACAATAGATTTCACCCTTTTGATTTCTTCTAAATGGAATTGGCTTCCATATATTTTTATAGTATGTAATGTTTTCACTTTCAAATGTATTGCTGGTCTACCAATATAACAGCCATCTCCCTCCCCATCCCCATTTCTTGTTTGAACTTGATCAATCACTCCACTAAGGGTATTTTCATGCCAAATGCCAATGGTTTGAATTTTGATGATTAGCCTATTATCATTGTTTTTAAATTCTTTAATAGATGTGATAGTTTGGTATTTATTGAACTCATTGAAGATTAGCGTCTTTCTTATTGTGTCGCAAATGGACAGTGCCTCTGATTTTGTTAGTTCGTATCGCCTGCTGGATTTATAATGTCCTATATTACTTGTTTCTGTATCTCAGGTTTCGTCAAGTTTATTCAGAAATATTGACAGCCAGTAGTAAGGTTTTTGGGGTCAGGGGCAAGGAAAGCAGTGATAAAATTCACATGCTCCATGATACTCTGCTGATTTTAGGACGAACTCAACAAAACCAAACATTCAATTAAAAATGGGTCTGTAAGTTTCTATTCTTTTTTCTTTTTCAATCATTCTTTCAACAATTTTGTAGCCATAAAATGTGATCTCATGGTCACGAATTGAGACAGTTATACTGTTCCCGAGTCCTATCAAAATGTGAATTTTACATCTGCCCAACTGTTCCATTGTCTTTGCTCGTGTACGATCTTTTCTTCCGAGTAACCTATTAAAGTCATCAAGTTTCGTACTCGCTCCCTATTAATTCATTCCTTGTCTCGGAAGCTTCCGACTATAGGTTATCATAAAAGTTATGGTGCAATGTGTGGTGAGGGTAGCTCTACTCATTATTATTAACAAAATAGGAGCTTCTATGGCCCATGCTATTGCTTGGCTTGACATCACTCCATGTTTATTTTAGGAAATTAATTTGGATTAGTTTGAACCTCAAACGAAAGCCATTTTTTGTGGCATTTTGATACGTTTCTTGAAATCTACTTTGGGACGCAATCGATTTACTGCTCTTTTTCTCTGTACTGGTTTTTTGAATTGAATTGATCAAAACTTGCAAGTTTTGGTTGAGACTTGAAAAAGGTGACACTTTTCGCAAGCTTATTGGCTCTTTGTAGCTTGTATTGTATGTACGTACACTTCCATGTAAATTACAAGCTTTTGTCTGTTTCTGTACGTTGCCTAAAATGACCACAAGAACTCTATTACTTGGTCAACCAATGATGCAATTGTTGAATTAATTTGAAATTATATATTTCAAAATGTTTATTTTTTCCAGCAAA
The DNA here is from genome assembly GCA_036897485.1 of Pelargonium nanum. Lineage (NCBI taxonomy): Eukaryota > Viridiplantae > Streptophyta > Magnoliopsida > Geraniales > Geraniaceae > Pelargonium > Pelargonium nanum. Next base: position 25,661 of record JAYMTF010000061.1, read on the forward strand.
TTAGATGCGCGTAAATTACAAAAAATATTGTTAAGAAAGACTTTCAAATATATGTTTTTTCAAGAACAGAGTTGGAGCACATAAAAAAAAGGGTCAAATGTGCAATCACGTTTTCCTAAGTTTTCTTACAAAAGAAACAAAAAACAAAAAATGAGAATACGACATTCATTCTAGATTTGAGATGGGAAAAGCAAATCGAGGCATGTTTTCGAAGTGAGTAAACTATTAATTCATCTTTTAAAATAGGGTAATATGGTTTTGTCTGATAAAATTCTAACTCTAGCCATTGTTTTCAATTCTTCCTTGTTCTAATTTTTGGACTACTAATTCATTATTCTTTTTGTCAGTTAACATTGATGGAAATACACTCTCTCTCATCATGTGCACAAACATAACTTCAAAAAAATTGAAATGACAATTTTACCATTCTTCTTCTTCAATGGTCAAGAACAAATTCATGAATGTTCGCCGAAAAGTTTAAAGTTTCGCCAAAAATTTAAAGGGTAGCCGACTTCACTTATTTTTTGTTCAACCAACATAAATTCAACACAAATCCAAAATTTGTTCAACCAACACAAATCTAATACAAATCCTAACAATTGACACAAATTTGAAAGCATATGGTAGTCAATAGTTAAAATGGTCAAATGGTATTTTGGTCATTTCACAATTTTATTGGTTGAAAATGGACGGAAAGAGCGATGGAAAGTACATGGTAGTCAAAAGTTACGAATTTTTTTTTTATAATAGTCTGTTGTAAAAGGTGATAATTAGAGGATAGTCATATGTAATTATCCTAATAAACAAATATAATATTTATAAGTTCATTCCCGAAATCTCCATAAAAGACAATAAAATTTATTGTATTTTACATTTCTTAGTCCAAACGTGACCCTAATGTTAGCATGATTGTTAGCAGAAGTTTGGAGCTAAACAATAAAATAACTTATTGAAGTAAAAACTAATCAAGACATTTTTGAGTTTGTGCACAATATCACGAGCTAAATATTACTCGTATTGATTATTCACTCACTCTTATGCACTTATTACATTTTCAAAGTTAAATAGATATTATTTAATTACTAAACACACTCCTCAAGGAGCCTTAATCTTTGCATGGGTTTCACATAGTCAAATTAAATAAATTGTTATTTTTTTTAATTCCAAAATTTAATTAAAATTTATTAGAAACTAATGGAAAGAGATTTAATTATTTCAAATTAGTGTTGTACTTATAGAATAAGTATTTTCTAATTAATTTAAATATTATGTTTGGTTAATATAATTTGACTGTATCTCTTATTCCTAGATGAATTATACTATTTGCATCTATATATACAGAGACATATATAAAAAAACAATTATCCCAAATATATTCTTGTCTCAATTTATTTTCTTGGTATTGTTAATTTAGAATATTTATTAGATTTTGGTTTCTTGAAAGTTGAAACCACTCAATTTTTTTTAGCGGCGGCAAGATATTTCAACGCTCTTCACACTTGCCAACTTTCCTTCCACAATTAATTAAGGGCTAAATTAAAAAAATATAATAGCATTTGAATTTCTTTTAAAAAAAATTATTATTTAATTTTGAGCCCAAGAAAGAAGAAGATTGTGATTTGTGAGTAGCTGGAACGTGTAACCAAAACAGTTCACCAACTCCATTATCTCCTTTCAACAACACCACACCAACACCACCTTATATATAAATTGTAGCCATAGCCATAGCCATAGCCATAGCAATAACAGAGCAAATTGAAAGAGAAGATGGATAGCAAGGAAGCACCAGTTTGTGTTGCTGATGCCTCCACCTATGTGGGTTTTTGGATTCTCAAAGGATTGTTGAGCAAAGGTTATGCAGTTCATGCAGCCATCCAGAAGAAAGGTAAGTTCTTGTATATTATAATAAATTCATCGTGCATAACCAACAGCGGCAAGTGGCTTAAAGCGCATGAACCCTCGAGGTCTCAGGTCGAGCCTTGGTGTTGGTACGTTTGCTGATAAAAATAGCAATCATCAAAACAAGTGGCTTAAGGCGCTAGCTTGATCTTTTGAGGTCTCTAGTTCAGCCTCGGTGATGGTACGCTTGTTGATAAAAACAACAATCATTAGGGCAAGTGGTTTAAGACGCTTGATCCCGTCGGTGTTGGTATGCTTGTTATAAAAACAACAACCATCAGGGCAAGTGGCTTAAAGCGCTTGATTCCCTTGAAAACTCAGAGACTTGAATGCTCAAATCTAGGTGTTGGTACTGATAAGAAAACATTAACAATGATTTATATATATTGTAGGAGGAGGAGAGAGTGAGCTGGAGAAGAAAATAAAGGAGATGGAGAAGGTGGAGGAGAGGTTGGTTGTGTTTAGTGTGGATGTGTTGGACTACCAGACCATTCTTGTGCCTTTCAAAGGCTGTTGTGCTCTCTTTTGTTGTTTGGACAATCCAGATGGCTATGATGTAAGTGATGATTGCCCAATTCTCATGCTAAATAATGATTCTTTAATCTTCTTCTTCAATTTGTTTCAATTTGTTTGTATATTGTTGTTGTGGTTTTGAATATATATATAGGAAAAAGTGGTGGATATGGAAGTGAGAGGAGCAATCAATGTGTTGGAGGCAAGTGCACAAACAGAAAGCATTCACAAAATTGTCTTCACTTCTTCACTAACTGCTGCAATATGGAGGGAAAATATTTGCTCTCTCAAGGATGTGGATGAGAGGTCTTGGAGTGACCAACAGTTTTGCAGGAAATTGAAGGTATAATATTGTTGCTCTCTCCCTTTAAATTCATAAATTTAAAAAATAGATTTCATATTGGTATCAATCATATATTAACCCAAATTTAGTCTCTTAAAAAATTTGAATTCCATTTTATTTTTCTGATAAATTTTATTCTATTAGGGACAAATATGATATTTTTCCTTTGTTCCGCTATCCTAAACTTGAACTTAAAAGGTCATCCAAATTAACTACTCTAGTAGATAATAATCAAATAACTTGAATCACAGTCGCGATTAGTGGTTCAGATTCAACCATGTTTATAAAAGTTTGACTCCTCACAAATTGACATTTATATCCCTTTTATTATTCACGAGATCAAATTCAATTCAAACACGTTTTAATTAAATCTCAACCATTAATTCTACGTAATAGCTCTTTAACCATTATTGGTCACTTTTTGTGGTTCTCAATTTCTTTCTCACATAGAGATGGAAAGCTAATATCCACTCATTTAGGAAAGTTTTCATTTCTCTATCTTTTTGAGTTGTCACTTTCTTTACACGTCTATAAAGAGCTATTTGGCTTTTGTTGGTGACCTAGCTATATAATAATAGCTACTATCCATAGTTTAGAACAATTTTTCTTCCCTAATGCTAGTGCTATCCATCATGTATGTAAAACTCAATAATTCTCTCAATGCATTGAGTTGTTGGCAGAAATTCTTAGAATAAAAATAATCAGCAAGGACAAAATAGTTGTTATGCATGGTCCTAACAAAGAAAAGTTCATTGGTAAGAAATGTCAGAGTTAGGAGCGGCTGTAATAGACAATGACTCATGTTGATCTCTTCTATTATACACTAATAAAATTTGATAATTACAACAAAAATGTATCGGCTCAGCTCAGTAATATTGATGTCCTTCTTTAACTTAAAGAGGTCGTGAATTTTTTTTCTTATGTCAATTTTTTTAACTGAAGCATTTGGTTTTGCCACTACTTGTACGGATATATCTTAGTTCAATATATAAGATGTTGTGTAAATTTGCAGTTGTGGTATGCTGTGGCAAAGACGCAGTGCGAACAGGCGGCTTGGGCGCTAGCAATGGACCGCATGCTTAACATGGTTTCCATCAACGCCGGTTTAGTTGTTGGCCCTGAGGTGACTCGACAAAACCCTACATCTACTATGTCCTATCTAAAAGGAGCACCCGAAATGTACGAAAATGGAGTCCTCGCATTCGTAGATGTCGAATTCCTAGCGGATGTCCACATTCGAGCTTTCGAGGATGTTTCAACCTGTGGAAGATACTTTTGCTTCAATCATACAGTAAATACAGAGGAACAAACTCTTCAGCTTGCACAACACTTGACCCCTTTGATATCAATGCCACCTAGGTATATATAATTTGATATATATTTCAAATTATGTTCTTCAGATGATACACCTATAATTTGATATATATTTCATTAATATTCATTTATATGTACAGGTATGAATGTCAAGGGAGTGAAGTATATGCTGAGAGGTTGACCACAAAGAAACTGGAAAAGCTGGTGGGAACTCTTTGTTACTCAAATTAATATATAGTTATATTCATCTTAAATGTAAATATATCTATAATTTATAGTTGCTATTCAGTTCAAAATTAACACTGTAATTTGTATTTTTCAGCACCACCTTTAAATGTTTTTGTGTTTTATTATGATAAGTGAAATATTTCTTTTATCTATAGATGTAAAATCCATAGGGGGTTTATCCTCGGTGATGCATTTGTTTTGAACTTGTCAAATTGGACATAATAGAGATGTTTTTTTTTTGTCTTGTCTACATATTAGAGAATTTTCTGAGTGTTATATTCTAATTCTAAGTCCGCTTAAACTTTGGTCTGTGAGCTTTGAACATATGGCCTGCACGAGGCATCACACCAAAAAATAGAAACTCCAAATGTGTTTTCAGGACACCGCCTCAAACATGAGTGTAAGATCTCGGCTGAAAATTACAAAAGCCAAAGAAAGTTTTAGGGAGAGAAGATGGAGAGAGAGTTGGTCAATGTAAATTGCATAGCCATTCCTCTTACAACGAGGGAGATAGTTATACTTACTAGCCAAACTCACAACGTGTCGTCGTGTGGTTAGTTGTTGATAATCTGAGATCCATTTCAGGTGTTGGAGCTCTAACCTTTTGGGTGCACTGACCACAAACACCAATTGAGCTTCAGAAATCCTGTAAGCCTTTCAAGTATTACAAGGAGGAATGAATCCTAGAATTTTCAAGAAATTCTTTGATTTCTTCCTTTGTCTTCTCCATATTACTATATCTCTAGAGTCAATATTTTAGATAATGAACTACTGAACTCAACCACTTCCTAAGAACCTCTACCACTCAGGGTAACGTTCTAGTGTTTGAATGAAACGAGACATTGTGGTGGCAGCCCGACGAGGTGAGGATCCTTGGAGGTTATCTGGCGAGGTGTGGGGAGGCTTGTTGGATCAGTTCCGGTGAAATGGAGATGCTTGATGTAATCCCGGTGCAGCGGGAAACCTTGGGACTCCTTGGGGAAACTAAGTGTTGAGAAGCGGAGACGAATCCTCTGTAGTTGATTTGTTCGTAAAAAGACTGGATAGGGCTGCGACTTTAGTGGACGAGGGCAACGACACCATACAAGTCCGCACGAGCTTGTTCGAGGTCCGCAACGTGGGGCGTACATAGGAGTCCTTCATTGGAGGACTGACAGGGGTCACCTTTAAATGTTCAAAATGACTTGTGACGCTTTATTAATTTTACATTTGGATATGTTCTTTGGAGGAACTTTAAGAGCTTCAGGAAGGTTTTCAAGGATTCAAAGATAAGGGGGTCCAGGGATTTTGGAATCAGGAGAACTTGGAACCAAAGAATTTTTGGAGATAAGGAAAGTAGAGTTGACGTGAAACTCGGGTGCCACATGTTGCATTCTCATGCTTGAACTTGTTTGATACTTGTTATCTTTGCCCGCATACTCATTTGTATGGATAAAATTACATTTACCGAATAAGACTGATAACTGTTGTAGTTAATAATGAAATGATACGTAAACTAGTCGGACAGTGAGAATTTTTTCACTCAAATTTATGCTTTCATTAATTAAATAAAAAATCTGTAACAACATGTTAATATCAAGTCTTTATTGTTACGTTTGCCAATAAAAAAATAGTGTTATTGTAAAATTAAACGAACTCGCTATCTTATAAGAAAAAACATTGCGGTGTCGTTTCGTTTCGAAACATATGAAATGAATGTGTATTAGTTCCCGCCATAAACGTCTCTCGCTGTACGCTAGAACCCAAAATCTCTCTCTGCAACATCAATGGCGCAAAAAGGAGAAGCTCAAGACTTTATCAATTTGCCTGAAGATCCATGGGGAGAAGTCAACCTCGATTTCGTTCACTACTCCATGATCGATCCTGGTACTCTCTCTCTCTCTCACTCACTCTTGCCCCAAACATTCAAACAATTTTTTATAGCGATTTTTGGTTTGATTGTTAAAGATTCCGTGGAACTGGATTCCGGAAAACGAGGAAGAAAGAAGTACAAGATCCTCAAGAATCCAGTGTTAATACCGGAGCTCATTCTCGAGCTTCAATCCCAACCCTCCAGAGAACGCGCTCTCAGATTGCTCAGCAATTTCCTTGTCGAGGTTCGTTTTTTTTTTTCTTCTGTTGATTCTGTCTATCATGTCTCAATTCTGGGTTCGTCGTAATGCTTGGTCTGGTTATAGAGGAAGAGTTGGAGGAGAAATGGGAAATTGGGGCTTTGTTGTATTTTCACTGCTTCATTTCTATTTTCTAAAATTGGCCGGGGTTGCTCTTAATTGTTCGCGAGAATGAGTAGTGTAGGAGAAATGGAAAATTGGGGTTTTGTTGAATTCGAAAATTTTCTGTTCATTTTCGGTGCAAAACTGGGGATTTGGGGATTCTTGGGCTTTGATTAAGAGGGTGTGCTTTGAAACTAACTGTTTTGCAGTGTTTTAAATTAAATTTGAATGGTGTTGACAGAAAAGGGAAGAAGATCCCGAGCATTACCTCAGCACCGCTTGCTTCTTGTATGATTCGTGCAGCACAGTGGTCATCTTGTTACAGGTTTACAGTATGTTCCTTTTGTTGTCCCTTTTTATCTTTAGTAATTTTGGCTGTATGAGTACATTGGGTGTTCTTAGATTGGTAAGAGTGAATATGAGCTCCTAATTTCATTCTCTTATGATGGGGGAATACAAAAGAATTGTTAGACTTGCTAAAATGAACCTGAAATGCAAATTTGGCACGAGTTGAGTTTTCCATTTCCTGAATCCCAGAGAATAAATTGTAGGAGAATATATTCAATTGTTCTCTTAGTATAGTGTTGCCAATGGACGGAGAATCCAAGGCTCCATTTGTGAGTATTGATTTTAGATCAGCTCAAGTTATCGAGGGATTAGAAGATTTCAATGATAGAAAATTAGTAAGCTTAAGAGAATGCCAAAGGAACATGATTTTTTTTATATAGAACTTATATCATATGTTATTGTTTTAGTTATGTTTTTCCTCGAGGGATGCAGATTGGCTGTCATATTACAGCTTTATGATATACAAGTAGTTGCCAGTTGGTACTTAGGATGGAGGAAAATGGGTTAAAATGCTTTCTGGCTGATCCTTGTACAGATATTTGTCTTGCTTGAGTACATAATTGTACATTTTTGGTAATCGTGAAATTGTTAAGTTTAAGGATCTATTAAGCTGCTTTTGCAGATTCTGCCGCATATTGGTGGTTTAGCAGAATCAGACATGCACTGTTTTCTTTGAAACAGGAGGTGGTGACATTTCTTAGAATGATGGTGGATGGAAGCACGAACATAAGAGCATCCAAGCGTCTTACTAATGTTTTGACCTTATTTCAGGTAATTTCTTTTCTTTTCTTTGTATTGCTATTTTAAGCTCTCTTTTTTCTCCCAATACTTTGCCCACTTTGGGGATAATGGCTTGTTACATTGCAGTGCATAGCAGCAAATGTAGAAACAAGACAGAGATTTGTTCAGTGTAAGATCTTACTTCCTTTGCTTATAGTCTGGTTTCAAATTTGGCTAAATTTCTTTCTAGCATGATTTAGTTTTCTATATCTGCTTTCCCCAATTTATATAGCGTTCATGCCCAACTTTTTGGTTCCGGTCATACTGTTTGAGGCTCCATTGGAGGTCTACGAGAATCTTCGTGCTGTTGCCCTATCTGTCATTGCCATTTTATGCCAGGTATGATCTATTATGACATAGCTTATACTTAATAAGTTTTTCTGCGACTTTAAGTTGACATTGCGTAATTGGTATTCTTATCTAATCTATTTGGTTTGAAGGCTAGAGAACCCACTATCGTTCAATGGGCTGTTGAAAGTAACATGGTCGAAGTCTGCACATGTAGCATAGAGATTGGAAGTGAGCTCTCCAAAGTGGTACAACACTGCTTCCCTTTTCATTCCTAGTTTCATGTATCCTCTACCATTGTTTTACTTAAGAAATAGAATGAAACATGTTAGATGTGACACACAAACAAACCAAACTCTTTGATAAAGAAGTTGAAATTGCTAGAAAAAGGACTTTGGGGGTACAAAGATACATTTGTTTTGTATTTTACATAGAGATTCCTCTGTTTTGTTTTGATGGGTAAAAGAACAAGGCTAGACACGAGGATATACAAATTTTGAATATTTGGAAGATTGATGCATGAACAGGAAAGTAATTTAAAACATTAGAAATAAATCTTGTAGGAAACTTGCACTTATCGGCACGATGTTATATTGTTAATGACGCATTCCTCTTCTTTTTCTTCCAATCAAGGAAATTCAAGTTGAAGATGCTGTACTGGGTGCCGACAGTACCCATTAACAGTAACATGTATTGTATGTCTTAAGCATTTTGGATTGCCTAAATGATTTCTTGCATCATTAATTTTTTTCTGTTCTCAGATGAGGAGCTCCTACATGCTGTATTTTACTTGAAATTCGTTGTAATTATGGAAAATTAGCAACTTTTTTGTTACATGCAGTTTTTCTTATTGTATGTCAGCCTTGACATGTTTACTTGCTCATCTCAAATTGTTTTCAGATCTCCATGTACATTCTTGAAGCCATTCTGCAAGATGGCATGGGGATATCCCACATTTGTAGTCCGATGCATGATAACATGCTACAAGCATTGATAAAAACATGGGATCGTCAGGTATATTGACACACTGTTGTGACTTTGCTATTCCTTCTATCAGATCACTTCTCATCAAATTAATTATTCAGATCTAAGAGTTGCCTTCCTTTTTATTTTCTATGCTCAAAGGTCACTGTTTTAGCCGCGGAAGAAGACTTCTCTCCTCGGCTCTTGTTTCACATCATTCGATGCTATATTCTTCTGTGCAATCATGTGAGGTATGCTGTTCCACTGAGCGTTAACTGATTATCCAAATCTAATCTGTGTGGCACTGTAGCTTGAGCTTACTTCAAGATTTTAATGCTTTTCGTCTAATTCTGTTCAAGCTCTAACATTTCCTTTATCTCCAACAACGTTTGATAGTATCTTGTGTTGTGGTTCCAAATTTTCACTACCTCCAAAGCTGAATCTTATATATTTTTGCTCTTTGTATCTCAATGGACCATAATGTGAATAAGCCAGAGTTCCATTGCGCTAAATGCATAGAAGATCAATACTTGAGCACTTTTTGCATGTCATGAAAATGCAAGTTGTCACTGGCACAGATTAGTTCCCTACTTTATATCTTCTTTTAAATTAGTGTAACGGTATTGTATGTGATATAGCATTTACTGAACTTGGTCACTGGTCAGCAGGGGACATAGAATCGTAACACAATGCCTACCTGATCCTATTGTTAATGGTTCTTTTCACGAAACAGCAGAGGTACACATCTTTCTGTTTTGTAACTATAACTTCTATGCTGAATATGTCTTCTTTTCTTTAAAATTCTGTGTTCCGTGGGCAATTCACAGGAGTACCCAGTCATTGGCAGTTTGATTCAACAGCTTCTTCTGATTGTTGGTAAATCTGATCAATCACTCCGTACAGCTTGTTAATTCCAAAAATCAGAAGAAAGAGCTTGTTGGTAAATCTGATCAATCTCTCTCTCTCGCTCTCTCTCTCTCTGTAAAAGAGATTTTGAATTTGTATTCGAAGGTTCAGACTTGTATAATAGGGAGATTAAAGAAGTGCTTTGCTTGCTTCTATTACTCCAGACACATCTTGAAATTCAAGAGGTGTATTGTGGATAAAATGACACAAATTCTGTACAGAAAATAAAATGTGACATGTATCAGTGCTAGTTTGTGCAGTCTCACTTAGTTTGTCTTTAGAGTATCATCACAGTCGCACAAGAAAATATCAATTTAGACAGCTAGAAGAAAATCAAATTAGACAAGAGCAGAATTGTATGGAGAAGAAAATCAAATTAGACAAGAGCAGAATTGTATGGAGATAAAGTTGTAATTTCATTTCATTATAATCATTGTCTTTAAATGAATTGTCTTTGCCATTTTATGGTTTCCTTAAGGGTGTATCACAGTCAAAGGATTCATACTTATAATAGGTGATGATGTGACCCCGAGCATGTAAAGATGACGTTAAGACCAAAGGAAATCCCGAGGTATGGGGGATAGGGAGTTCACCTCGAGTTATTGTGGGTTGGGAGGTCATTCTAGGCCTCGTCATTTTATTATTTCCTTAAGAGTGTATCACAGTCGAAAGATTCATATATACTTACAATAGGTGATGATGTGACCGTGAGCATGTAAAGATGACATTAAGACCAAAGGATGACTAGACAAAGGAAATCTCGAGGGATGAGGAATAGGGAGTTCACCTCGAGTTATTGTGAGTTGGGAGGTCATTCAAGGCCTCCAAACATATGATTTTCTTAAGGGTATATCACGGTCGAAGGAAAGCAGACCGAAGGTTTTCATATGAGAGTTATCATAACTCAACTTTTTAGATTACCTATGTTTCTCTCAATGTCTCCTAGGTTGTTAACCAATACAATTTACGAGCACGTGTGTTACTGCGTTACTTGAAATTTGATTAATTAGTACTAATTACGAGTTCTAGACTTAAAGGTATTCTTTAGGCATACTACTCTAATGTGATACACACAACCTCTAATACAACCTCTGATTCCAATCTATATGAGAATGTTCTATCTCTACATACAATCACATAATCAAATCATCTAAAAGGTGATCAAGCTAACACAAAATAAATGAAAGAGCAATACAAATCATAGTCACAATGTTCCAATTTATTTATCAATCCATACCATCATTGCTTGCAATCCACACAAAGAGAATTTAGTTCATAATAGAGATAAATGAAAACAAACTATTAACCACAATACTTGAATCCAACATCATTATCAATAAATTGATATTCAATCTCATAGAATTATGAAAAGTTCGATATAGTAAACAAACTAATACAATTCAATTTCAATCGAATAAAATTCGGATTTTAGTGTAAATCAGCGTATTTGAGCAATATGTTCTAATCCAATATGACCCGATCGATTTTCTTGCAATAAAATGTTGATCCGATTAACCACACTGCTTTTCCAAATATGTCAGCTTTATCATCTCTAAGTCACATTTGACTGAGAAAGAAATCATTGAAATTTTCCTTGATTGCCTTAGGTTAATTAGTGTGGAAAGATTTATTGTCGAAGAGGATAACAACGCAGTCATAGATTATTATAAAAGCCAACATATAGATAATCGGATTTTTTTTTCAATTTTTGATTGGCTTCCCTATTAACGTGTCTCAAATTCTATTAATTGAAATTTCTTCGGTTTAATTGAAATCTAAACGTTCATTTTGATAAAGTAGTTGGTTTTTCTAAAATTGGCTGCCCTCAGACTAAACTGTTTGGCTTATGATATTAGCGAACCGTTTTTGGCCCTGACCTGTTTATAGATTGGCTTAAGTTTAAAGCACCATGCTCGCTAAAAACGAGCCGGATGAGGTTTGACCTGGAGACCAAAGACCGAATTGACATTTTTAGATGCAATCAAACAAACGATATTGGTTATCCAAAAAAAAAAATAAACAAAACAAAACAAACGATGTCGTTTGAGCAGAAAATCCGAGGCGCAAGCAGAAACCATTACTTTTGATAATTAAATGATTCTTCTAGAAGGCAAAACAAACATCGGATGTCATTAACATTTAGCACACGCTAGTTTCGGTCTATCATCTTCCCCAGACTCTTCCCGATCACTCCATCTCTCTGCTCCACATCACTTTACCAAAAACCCTAATATTCCACACAACTCTAGAGCGAGAATGGTGGTCATAGAACCCGAAGCCTCTGCAGAAATGACCGTCAAACCTCCAGAAACGACACCACCACCACCACCATCATCAACGGCGGCAGCGACGACGACAGCTACAACGAATTCTGCCACTCAAACGGCCACAAATTCCCACAGAGACGCTTCCGATGGTTTCGAAACCGCCAGCGATACCGAACTCAACGACGAAGACGCAGAGACCGATAACGCGCAGGAACAACAGCAGCAGGTGGCGGAGGTGACTGTAAACGACGAGGAATTGAAACAGGTGACTGTGTTTTGAAGTTCGGAATTCGATAAGCATTAGATCTGTTTTTATTTTATTTGTGGGATCAGAGATTTATGTTCTGACTGTGATTTTGTGTAGAAAGCATTAGAGGAGGCAAATGAGGCGAAATCAGAAGGAAACAAGTTGTTTGGTGAGGGGCAGTTTGAGGAGGCATTGTCGAAATATGAACTTGCTTTGAAAGTTGCGCCGGAGGAGATGCCTTCCTCTGTGGAGCTGCGGGCAATTTGCCATTCCAACCGGGGCGTGTGCTTTTTGAAATTGGTATTTTATTTATACTATGTATACATTACCCCTTTTGTTTTAGATGTTTGGCTTTACAAAATTGGTTGGAAATGAAATGAATCTAGTTAGATTGGGGTCGGATGAGTCAAGTTTGACTGTTGGAGTTAGTCAAGCTCAGATTGCAATTGGCTTGTTCATCGACTTGGAGGTTATTTGTGTGCATTAGAGTACAAAAAATTATGAAGCTGCAACACTAGCTAGTGAATATGCCATGAATGTAATGTCCTGTGCAGTTAATTAGTTGTCATAGAAACTAAGACAAACCCTTATGATCCGCTCATGACCCACCTAATCAATCATATATTTCATTATTTGTGGAAGAATTTGAAATTAGATTTTTGTGTATAAAGCTATTGGTGATACATGTAGTATAGGGTGGTGATCTTAGGCTCTTAGATTCTGTGGCACAATCCATAGTTACTTTCCATTTTCTGAATTGTTAGAAGTTTGGGTAAGCTCTATTTGATAACTTTTTCTATTGCATAGTTTAAGGCTTCAGCACAACTCTATGGATCAGTAGAACTTTTTGCACTGCTAAGTATGTAAAGAGATTGGTGTAATGTATTGGATTCTTAAACAATTTTAATCTTCCTTTTTTTTTATTCTTGACCTTTTCAAGATCCTTACAAATGTTTGTGTTCTTATATCTATGTATATATTGGAGATGGACGAAAAATTGAAACAAACTTTTAAGCATTTGCGGTGTATACTCTAGATTGATAACTTTTGAAGAGAAACCTACTTATCACAACTAAATTTCCAAATGTACTAAATGAAACAAAAGGAGAGATGGATATCTTTGATACAGATAGTTATGTTTTGACTGATAACCTATTAATCTATTATAATCCATGAAACCTTTTTTCCATTTGGCTTCTCATATTTCACATTCTCTATTGTGTGTCTAATTTTTTCAATTTTGACTGGAAAGTCAGGAGTTATAATTGTTAATGTAAAAGTTCCAAGTGGAAAACCTCAGTTGTTTGTGAACACATCCATTAGCATTAAGCACACAAATGCCTGCTTGAAAAGATGGGGTGTAGGGAGAGAGTTTCTATTTTGGCAGCATTTTTTTTTTCCTTTCTGCATGGAATGACTTTAAGTGGGGAAGTGAGACGTTACAGATGAAAGGGTAGAATGATAGAACATATTGTGCCAAATCAAATGTCATCAAAATGTGCAAAATGCAAATTGCACATATTTCTTTCTGGAATGATTCTTTTTTGCTAATTCTATTTTGATCTTCTAAAAGATTCACAAAAAATATTGTTATATCAAAAGAATTGTTTTGAATATGTAATTAATGTTTTGCTCGCATTCCTCTCACTCTCTCTCATATCCGAAATTGAATATTTGTTGTTAAGTATTTAAAAAAAAACTTATGCACCACATAAATCTAACTAATGAGCTTGAATCTCTGAACTTTCAGAACATTACAGCTATATCAAATGAATTATTGTTTAAAATTGGCATTTAGGATAGAGCATTTAAAGCTATGCTGTGCAAATCAGGTTCTGTTTCTTTTAGATAGAAGAGGATGGGAAAGATTCTAATTAGTAAAAGTGTGATCGATTGGAGGACAAGAGGCTTCCTTCTCAAGTCTCATTTTGAGCTAGATAAGACATTCTGAAAACCTTAAATTGTATTTATGTATTTATTTTTCCTGTTCAAGAGTTGAGTGGGAAAGGGAGGGCACGCTTTTTGAAGGATTGGAAGGGAAGGAAATAATAGAAAAGTAAATAAAGGCTGAAACTTGAAATCCTTCACTTGTGTTGAAGATGTAGTTATAAGTAGATTAGAATTGTCTAATCGGAAAAAGACTAGAACAAACTATAGATGCAGATAGAATTAGATATACATCAAGTTCTAGAATTAGATTCAAGCATGTTTCATCAAATTGGAATAGACACTGCTGTAGCCTATATATACATTGTAATATTGCATAGTTCAATCAATCTATCAAAGCTAGAAACATCAAAAAAGATAAATTTCACAAATTTAACTCGTACGCCAGTTCTATAAAATAATGGAAGACAACTGTACACAAAGTTGCTGTTAAAATATTTTCCCCTCAAATCCCCTTGATCTGGGGGTTTAAAATTATTGCCTGAAAAGGGTTAAAAAGACTCTCAATCATGAGTGAAAGGGGTACCCTTTTCTTGTTCCACTACCTATGACTCTTCAAAGAATGCTTAGACTGCTTGATACTTCTCCTTTGACCGTTAATGAATCTCTTAAATGTTATCTTGCAGCTTAATTATTTAACTACTGCCTGATGTTGTCTAATAAGTTTTGCTTCATTTGTCAGTCTCTTATCTCAGATGCCTTACCTATAACTTTGATACTAAATATCTCAGGGAAAATACGAGGATACAGTCAAGGAATGCTCAAAAGCTTTAGAACTAAATCCTACCTATATGAAGGCTCTGGTTAGGAGAGGAGAGGCTTATGAAAAGCTAGAAAAATACGAAGAGGCTATTGCTGGTATTCAAAGAATTTAACTTTGTATTTATTTTCCGTGTTCTTGCTTTTGACCTGGCATGCCAGATTCTCTCTCTCTCTCTCTCCATCTAATAATTTTATGGCCAGTTATTGTCTTCGTCCACATTGTTTCTTTGTTTTCCCTGCAGATATGAACAAGATTCTGGAATTGGATCCTGGAAATTACCAAGCTAGGAGAACAGCCAACCGCCTGAAGCCACTGGCTGACGAAAAGCGAGAAAAAATGAAGGAAGAGATGATTGGTAAGTGTAATTGATTCTTTTCATATTCCTCTTATGCTGTCTTGGTTTCAGAGTGTTTGAAGTCCCATAGATTGTTCTTAATAGGATAATGGATTCAATATCTTTTACCAATAGGATTATGATGTGATGATGACAGTGTCTGTCATGTAAGTCTGTGTTCCTTTTGGATAATTGAAGCATTCTAGAATGTTTGTGATCCTCCTCCTTCCAAAGGAGAAGAAATAAAGCAGAATGGAAAGGTTGTAGAGTATTTTGAGATTTAGGCTTCAGTAGTTTCTCTTTCCGTCCACATCTATTTGCTTAAGTATTTTATGGCTACTGATTAGTTGTTGTGGTCTAAAAAAGAACTACTTTTGCACATTGCATTCATTGAATCTGTTACATACTCGTACCGTTAGACAATAGCTTTTGCACTGATGATCAAGTTCTCAAATTGAAAGTCAGTTTTAGCTAAGAGATGCCTAAAGTGAGGGAAAAAAGAACATTTCGTGCATCAATAAGAGAGGAACATATGTATAAAAAAAATGCTCTGTGTTAAGGTATCTAAGGCCAGGAGCTGAACTCCTATTGCAGAGTTTCTAAAACAAAATAGCTATGAAAAAGTATTTCTAATTTTGAAGCGTGGCTGTAGAGCTTTAGCCCCAATTGGCAGATGTCCCGAAAGGTTTTTTATGCTTACCTTTTTTAATTGTTCTTTAGCCCCAATTGGCAGATGTACCTCTTGATTTGGGCGTCAAATATTTAGGACTCACCCAGGCTATGGCTGACAAGAATATTGGGGAAAACATCTTTCTGTCCCTTGAACTACCAAACAAGAGGGACTTAACCTCCTTTACTTTACATTTAGATATCTAGACTCCAAACATCCGAGTTTAGTCTTGTAGACTCATCGTGGTTTCCGTTAAGTTCTTTTCTAGATAATAGCTTTAGGAGTAAGCAAAAATTGTAAAAATGCATAATTTGGACTGAAGTTGTACAAAGTAAAGTGTCTCTGAATGTGTTTGATTTTTTTTTTATCGGCAATTATATATATATATACACACACACACTGTTACCATGGAGGCCCAAACCCAAAACCTAAGAGGGAATCCAAAGCGCCTCAACCGTAGTTTGAAGAATAGTTGTTATCCCTAAAACAGTCTCGAGCATAATGGATTATGCTTTCATCCTCTAGCAGCTTGTTGTTACTTGGATGGTGATAATTGTGTTGTATGGACCTGCATCTTCCATATGTAACTATTCGAGGACTAGCCCCAACCCTAACTTTATTATAACATCAGATTTTGACATTAGCTGATATGTGTTCATACCATACGCTTAGGTCTTGATTCTTTGAGTAAGAGCCCTCTCATTTCTGCTTCATAGCTTTCCCAACATAGCATGAACTTCTGCAATTCTTTTCACATTAACACCTTCATATGTTTTTTGCTTTTAAAGTTTCCCTCAACATTGTTTATGGCTCGTAGGTTCTGAACCTAATCTGAGGAAACTGTTATATAACTGTTTTTGAATGATATGTTCTTTGCTAACTTGACCACTGTGATACCATACCTTTTTATGTGATTATGTCCAAAGTGAAAGCTTCCTCATGTTTTTCACTTTACATACACGTCATTCTCCATTTTATTGGGTATCGTCATCATGCTGCACTCTCTCTTAAGCTGATATTTTACGTATTTCTGAGCAGGCAAGCTGAAAGATATGGGCAACTCATTGTTGGGCCGCTTTGGGATGAGCGTTGACAACTTCAAAGCTGTCAAAGACCCAAACACTGGTTCCTACTCTATTTCGTTTCAGCGCTAGTCCGTAGTAGATGTGGTTATTTAACATTTTGTTCATTGAGAAACATAAAATTGGAAAGCTTGGAGGAAAAGAAGACGACAAATCAAAGAGGGGAATTGATTTCAAGTAGAATGTGAAAGGTTTGGTTGGATAGTGTTTGGGATATCATATATAGATTGGCCTGATGGACATGTAGATGAATTGTCTGAATGCTATGCACGGGATAATTTTGCTACCTCTAAATATACTAGACTTGATGTTAATCTTGTTGTTTTCCATGTAGTGATTGTCTATTTGGTTAATGACATGGCTACTGATTTTTAACTTCTAGAAGAATGTCTCGAAACCTAACAAGAGTTCGCTTTACGATTTTTGGTATCCGAGTGCCCATTGGTTTGATTTGAAGGCTCTTTCTCTCAAAATTTTACACAAAAGTTTGTTGTGTGATCAAATACTACAACTACTAGAATATTTGTTATTAGCAAGGTAATTAGCTAGAGAATGTCTCACAAAATCATTACTCTCTAAATTGAGAGAATAGCTAGGGAATGGCAAACAATAGGAGACATGCAAAAGATCAAACCAATTGCTAGGGAACTCTCAAAACAAGTGTCTCACAGTTGTAGAAAGTTTATTTGTGGGTGCTTATCGTTTGTTGCTCTACACTCCTCTTTCGTCGATCTGGAGAGCTCTTTCCTCCTCTGTTCCTAAACCTTCAAAACAAGAATAGTCTAAGTGGAAGCCTCAATTATGCTCAAATTACATTCATAGGGATAATCTTAGTATTTAATGTTTTTTGTACTTACCTCTTCACTATTTATATGTTTGGCTAGTTCTTGCTTCTTTGCATGAGTTATCTTTATGACTTGCGCCTTAATTTGCTCTTTGTGGGCTATTCTGGTGTGGGGCTTTATGGTGAGCTCAACCTGAGCAAATATTGTACCCATTATGGGTGACATAGTGTCTATACCCAATATTTGCCCCTTGGCCTTATTGGTCACCACTGCTCATTCTCTGCATGGCCAATGAGAGCATTAGTTGTGGTTCACGCTTGTGTCATTTACTCATTTGTGTCGGAAAAATCTTTTCATATGATTTTTAATTTACTATCTTAGTTAATGTCTCATAATCGTGTCGTGTAAACTCTACTTTCCTTTCCCCAAATAGAAAAAAGAAATCATTAAGTGCTTGTTTGGTTCATCTACTTCCTCCTGCAACTCAATGTATATAAACATTTCTTTCCAAAATATATTTGGATGCGAGGTCTTGCAAAATCAACTTCCAGACATTTCAATCCCAAAGGAGATGGGAGGCTTATGTGGGAGTTACTGTAGCCCTGTGAGAAAAATTAATTCCAAAAATATCCTTTAACTAAAGAGAAGAGAGGGTTGAGCATGGAAAAAGAGAATACCAAAGAGGGACGACCATGGAGAAAGAGAATGACATAAAATAGAAGGTTGACCACAGATAGAGAGGGTCAACCATGTAGAAAGAGAATGTGATTGATAGATAGAAAAAGGGCCGACCACTGAAAAAGAGGGTCGACCACATACTTATATATAATACTCTTTTTTTTATTTGTTCATCCAACGACTTTTTAGTCATTTCAAAATAACATTGTTAATTACTTTCATACATATTTAACAAACAATCTTATAATTCAAAATTCTTTTAAAACTTCCTTCCATGCATTGCTTTACCAACACAACTCTAACGCATACTATTGGCAGCACAACAATGGTTTGCAGTATTTAAGTGTGGCAATATAAGATTTTACAACCAATCTCCAATAATGTTTTTTAGAAGGCAATTACAAGCTACTTTATATGATGGCAAATTCACAGAGTAGTAACTTAATGGGACACATAAATTGGTGTAAGATAGATTAGATATATAGAGGTGTGCATAATATTACACTTTTGGGTACTTCATTACATCAAGTTTCTACTGGTCACACAAATAATATTTGTCATCATATTTACACATATAGGCAAGCATACAATATTTGGGGATGAGTGGATCAGGATTAGTATCTGTCCTGCATTACCCCCTTTCCATCACTCAGAGTTAGTTTCTCCACAGCACCAACCTGTGCATTATCAGATAATTAGCAAATTGAGACTCCACTTGCAGACACACAGTTCCAAACTAAACACAGATGAGAAAAAACAAAACAAAACTTTTGATTCAAATCACTACATGTGATTTGAATTTATGTATCTCAAATGCTTGGAAGTTTTCTCTAGATATGTTAAGGATGGAAATTAAGGAAACAACTATAATCTTAAGATAATGCCCGCAATGTAAAAAGAACTAACCACTTTTGTCTTTTCAATTGAGCCATCTTTAGAGCCTGGTGCTGCAACAATTCCAGTTACAAGTAGTTTGACATCAACCAACCACTTCTATAACAAACAATGTCAGTATATTACAAATAAATAAATTTACCTTTCATTTTCTCCTTCTGGGCACCCTCATCCATGCCCTGTAAAAACATCCATTAATTTCATCATGTACAAAACTATTATATACATGGGCTAACCTCGAAAGGTTCTAACAAAAAGTACAAACGGAGGAGAAATGTCACCTTACTAAGTCCATCCTTTGATGCCTTGTCACTTCCCTGAGACAAATGCAAATAATAATAAACAACTCCAGGATAGCACGGAAATGAACAAAGAAAAAAATAATTTGCATAGTTTTCTCTTCACATCTGGTATAAGCTACATGATGCAGCCTGCCTTTTGAGTAATATAATGGATTAGCGAAGAAACTCTGTAGTGCAAATCTTGATAAGGACTTCGTTGGTCAAACAAAGTACTTTCAATCTTAAAGGTCATTTGGCGGAATCTCCATTCAAAGGCTTTGCATTCTGATATCAAAGTGGAGAATGTTGAGTAACCCAGGAACACTGCACTGGAATTGAAGTATTGAATATCTGGGGTTTCCAAACAAAGTCTTGATATTCCGATCAACTATTTTATGGCCAATTTTTATTTGGGTCATGTAGGGGTTAGGGTTCGGCATTATGGAGAGGGCTAATGGCTATTTTCAGCATGTTAGAAAGTCCTAAGGTAGTCTAGATAAGATGGGCTGTAAAATGAAACCATTTAGAATGCAGTGGGCCAGTGGCATCTAATAGTAATTATTTGAAAACAGGAGATTGTATATGTTGAAATATCTCTTCCAATGAGGCATTTAGAGCACCCGAGTTTCATCATGCCTACTACATTGGCTTATCTAAAGTTCCCTGACTAACAAAATAACTCTTCAAATGTGAAGTGCATTTGCAATCATAAGATGAGAAGAAATCATATTTTGTTCATGACGATGAATATGATTTTCTTCACATATTGAACAGATCCATCAAGTTTTTGAAGCCAAAAAAAAAACAGATATACTGTGGAATAAATTGCTTTAAGAATCATACCGAACTACGGAGAAGCCCTAAGGGTTGTGGGGACTCTTTCACATAATTTTCCAAGGCCGTCAAAAAGGATGATGGGGGCTGCAGTTAGACATGTCATCCAGGGTTTGAAAGTTAGCAGGATATCAAAGGATAAATAGATATAAAAACTAGCCAATTCATTTTGAAAGGTTCCATACCGGTTCAACTTTGATAAGTTTCTCGTCCTGCCCTAAACCAAGGTTCTTATACGTCTCATAAAATTCAGACAACCTCTCTGCCTGCAGTAACATACAAACTTTTGCTTCTTGAATATGGATCTCAAATGAAGGTATAAAAGGGTCAGTATCATAATGACACCCGAACACTATATGACAACCCAAGTGTACCTGATTCCCTGCCGTCCGATAAATATCAAGTGCTTTATAAGCATCATGGCGATGCATCTCAAAAAACTGCGAGAAAGTAAGTCATTGCAACCTTAAGTTTTTATTTCCAGTATAGGGTTACAACACAAGCACCCATTGAACACTGAAAAAATATAAAATATATGAAAGCACGACAAACTGCAAACCTTGTCAACGAAAGCGAGAACTCCATCTGTGATTACTACATACAGTCTAACACTTTCACTTGTAACCTGAGAAAGAACACCATAAAAAAATGGAATAGCATCCAATGGAACCAAACATAGCTGATTATGCCATTGAGATTAAATAATTCCTTACGATTGTCAGGGCATACTTAATCAGGCTATTCTGTTTCGCTACTCCCTCTGGCTGCAAAAAGGACGAGTGAATGTTCACTCAAAAGTTACATATATGGAGTGACAACATTGTTGCTGGAAGAAATGTAAGCAGAATTATAAGGATGATGCGTGGACATGCTACCTGGCAAGCAAGAAGATGAGAAAGAAGCTGCTGCAAGGCAGGTAACTGATCAAATAAGTCTGGGGCGTCAAGGTCCTGAGCTCTCTATAGAGATTGCATTAAAAACAAATTTTTATTGTTGTTGTTCATTGGCTTGCCAACAGAATATACTTGACAAGGTTAAGTTGAAACTATACTCAAACGTCAAACCTGTAACCTGCGTGCATGCTAATCCATGCAAGGAGACATGTAGTATTGGATAAAAAACAGAATATAAAGGTTCATGTGACGGAGCATAAGCATGTAACATTTATGGCTCAGTTGAGTTGAACTGAATTCTATACTTTTTAGAAAAAAAGAAATTTTAAAGAGAAGGGTTTCATGGAAGAGATTAATGATTTCCTCATTAGTGCGTATTTATTTTTCTCCCACGAGAAGCCCTGGTCAAATGCTTAGTTTTATGTAAGATGTTCTACATTTTTTTGCAGTAGAGATCATTTGTTATAACAAAGCTTAGCAAAGAGTGGAAATCATAAAGAAAAACTATCTTACTAATTAATAACTCTCAAAATAATGAACTCTTGGGCCATTTACAGCCCATTTTCAGTAGGTATTAACATGTCCAAAAACGAGTATAAAAGAAGAGGGATGAACTGCCCAAATCTGACATATAAGTAAATATGGAATAGACAAATGTGTATTTGTAGATGCAAACTACATACCGGGCTATTTGTTTCAACATCATAATTTAAAATGCGAAGACATTCTAGGCGCTCTTCAAGATATAAAGCATATGTGCGAACCCAAGCAGAATAACTCCATGCTTGACAACAAAAGAACTCACCACAGTCAATTTGTATACAGCAAGCTATCAGCAAATAAAATATGTCATAAGCTAACAGGAGTACCATTTTCACTCGAGTCATCAGTAAACCGAGAAAGTCTATGCATAATGCTTTTGTTCCTGGTATAGCTAATTAGTTCTTCGCAAAATGAAAAATCAACTTCCCTTGTTGCACGGTGTAAGACTATCAAAGTTTTCAAAGCTACCTGAGTACGTATTTGGAAGATGAAATTCTAAGCGAGTCAAACTTAACCATACTAGTGGAAATCCAATGTGAAGGGAGATAATCATACATAAGAATTCATATAGGCTTAAACTAGGCACATGAAACAAATTTTTTTATAAGGAACAATGAGAGAAATTTGAAGGTTTAATAGTTCTTAATTCATATTTAGCAGTATCCAGAAGAAAAACAAAGGTGTAAGCTATAACTCATTGCCCAACACCCTTTTATGTGCTAACTAAAATCAACTCCATAATGAAAATTAACCACAGCTATGAATCATATGATTTTTACTGACATCCAGTTGGAAGGAAAATATCTCCAATGTAATCAAAGCATTCTCTTCAATATAATATTTATTGCATATAGAAGATGTTCGAAAACATAATGAGGATCATCGAGCCTGAAGGTGCCAAATTTATAATCATTTTAAAGAAAAAAGATAGACAAAGCTCTAAGGAAAAGGTGATCAAAGCATATTATCTTCAGTATTCACATTCTACATTCTCAAGGACTAACTTTCATAAACTCATAGGAACATGTCATACTGTCATTCCTGATGACATCTAGAGCATAACTTTAGATTTTATCCCTTGTAATCCAATGTTCATCTAGTATCCGATTAGTCCACAGTAGAATTTAAATCATTTTTTTCTTTTAAGTTCAATAATTCTTTGAAATAGTCGACACATCTTTAAAGCAAATAAAAGAGATCATATCAAACTATATAATAAGACACACACGGATGATTATGTAACCTGATAAACTGACTACAGTTATCCATTTTACTTGTGCGTTCTCCCCCATCTTAAATCTCTACTATTTGCCAATGTATTGTGAAGATAGTACAAGTTTTTTGATTTAGTAAGTTGTTTAGGAGCATACCGCCCAAGAGTGTGTTTTAGAAAGACGTTTTGCAAGAGCATGTATACAATAAGCAACATCATCGCTGGTTCTTGATGAAAGAGCAGCAAAGATAGCTGATATTAAAAGAAGAAGAAAAAAGGTAAGCACAATCATTCGTTAGATGTCAAATAAAGAAACTTAACACACAAGTGCAAATTTGATTAAAAAAATTTCAATTAGTGGCCAACCATATATTTTCAAATCAATAACTCGAAGACTAGTGACACTGTTCATCTACATATTCATGTTCGGAAACAAAAAGACTAGTGACACTGTTCATCTATTTGAAGCTTCCCAAGTTTCTTTTTGCAGGTTCTGGTGTAGACAACATGTCAAGAGAGAAGGAAATTTGACACTGATTGTACAACTGAAGAAAGTCTAATAAACTAAAATCTATTAACTGAAAGCTTATACGCGTTTGCAAGCAAACAAGAATCAACTTTACTCACTCCTTATATGTTTTTCCTTTGGCAGTACATTCTCGTGGTTTGTGGCTTTCACGATTGCAACATCAATTTCCTGAAGCACCAGACTATCAGGTACAAGTATACTAAACATCAAGTAATATGTGATAAACCAAGTTTATGACGATAAAAATCACCTTCTTATCATTATTTACTTTAGCCAAACCAACTGTTGTGGAATCCTTCAAAACTCCAATAGCCTTTTTTATGCTAGGTTGACCATGTGCCATTCTACTTAAAGAAATTCCTTTCAACATAAAAGTTACACTGAGCAAACAAACACAGTAATCAAGTTTAAATATACCATAAAGAAGTTCAACTGAACAAGCTACATTGTAGTAAAGGTCATGGGGTCTTGAAGAGGTAAACTAGAAGTAGTACTAAGCAATGTAATTAGGTTATGCCAATCATATGAATCATTACCAGAAATTGTCCTCAAGTTGGTTCTTATAGTAACTCCTCCAAGACGACAGGGCCCCCCCTATGCCCTACCCTTTTGTGAACGCTGCCGAACGATCAAGGTTAAAACCACCCAGCTCAATCTGTCAGAACTATTATACTTCAAATGGATAATCTCACATGAATTCCTGAACAAAGAACTAAAAAACAATTAAAAACTTCTAAGAGCAGTTTTATAAATCACAATTTGCTTCTCGGTCAAAGTAAAAGTTTGCATGTAACAGAAAATACTCTCAAGGTCATCTATAGCATGATTAGAAGAAGGAAAATTTTATGTTTTGGGATTGGGATCATTTTTGTATTACAAGAATTACCTCTCATATGATGCATGCATAACAATTATAATTAATAGTTATGAACTGGGTATTAAAACTGTTAGGAAATAAAACAATTTCTTAATTAGTAGTTATATACTCAGTGATATATCAATTCCTTAGCAGGTAAAATACGTTCCTTAAGCACCTTAACAAGTTATTTTAGCATGTGCATTATATTATGGCAGAAAGTAGCTACTCAAGGCCCTGTAGCATAATCCTGATTTACAGCAATATCATAGTAGTGTTCCTGTTTTTCATGGAATTTAATTTATAGGGCAGGGTAACTTGTAAGTTCAGGCAACTTTGTGCATATAACATGAAGATAGAACACACTAACAGCCTAATTAATTGCACAAAGATGCACATGCGTGTGTAGACACATGACCTACTTTGTTTCCATATTTTCTTGTTCAGCTCCTATATTTTATAATTCATTCTCCATATATAACATACAGTTTAACATGGTTCAATGCATTTAAATTCTTAAATAATCTCAAAGCTGAAGGTGATTCAAAATTAGATGGTAAAAAAAATCCTCTTGAAGGAATACAACAAATGATAAGGAAGATTATTATGTAAGCAAGAAATTTCTGGAAAATGTTGAGTCAAAGATCAACTGTGGTATTCAGTTTAAGACTTGAGGATTATCTGAAATTTTGTAAGAAAATGGAAGGTTTAGGGCTTGTTTGCAAGCAGTTGGTGATTTTATTTTCTAATTGTAATAAGTCATTCTCATTTTAAATATTGAATTTCCAATATGCCACCCTATGCCATTTATCTAGATTATGCCTCCAGAGTACCAAAATATTGAAACCTTTTATCATATTTCTTCTCATAGTCATAATTCATTTTCTAATGGCCAAATTTCTTTTAGTGCATTCAATTGCTTTTCTTAAAAGGAAAATTATCATTAAATCAAAATAACAAAAGATAAAATAGCAGGAACTGGCTGAAGTAAAGCTGCAGGATCTAATAAACCCAAAACACCAGGTTTGGCTGCCCATTGAATAAGGGTGTGTGCAGCACAGTTCTACAGATCTAGGAGAAAACTCTAGAGGCTGACACCTTAACACCACCAACAATGCAAAAATAAGCCAATTGGGCTTCATATAACATATTTAGGTCATTGAGTTATGAACAAACATAATCTAATGGTTAAAATGCATGGTGAAAATGACTTTTCATAAAGTTACAATTATAAAAAGCATTTACAGATTGCACAGGTCACTTATAGCATGCAAAAAGATTCTTCGCATTATAAAATATATAGAGAGAGAGAGAAAAAAAAAATAAAATTCTCAGCCATGAAGTTAATGGTTGAGACTCGGCCAAGCCTACGAAAGTTTGTCATGTCACGAAGTAAAGCTTAAATATATTTCTTACTAATTGTAAGGGAAAAGAAGCAATAAGTTAACAATTGTATTCAAAATTGCATTTGTAACCATGAAACCTAAAACAGCTACTCAGTCAGTAGAGAAAACGGATCAAATCAAATCAAATATTTACCGATATACAAAATAATATAGTACTGACATTATAATATAATTCACTGGTTGAAATTATTGTCACTAATATATAGGTAGACACCTTTTTTTTTCTTCTTTTTTTTTTTTTTTATCAACAACGGGACATCATACTCATAAGTAAC
Source organism: Pelargonium nanum (assembly GCA_036897485.1). Taxonomy (NCBI): domain Eukaryota; kingdom Viridiplantae; phylum Streptophyta; class Magnoliopsida; order Geraniales; family Geraniaceae; genus Pelargonium; species Pelargonium nanum. The sequence continues at coordinate 51,953 of JAYMTF010000061.1, forward strand.
AATGTTTCTCACTCTCATCCAAAGTGTTTTAACCACTTGGCCCAACATGTCTTGGTACACCTTAGTAACTTCCACAAACTAAATACAAGAAATTGGTTTCAAAGCCAATTCCATGGAGAGGGAAAACCATTACAAACAAATCCCTCAATAACCAGAATACTTTGAACGTACGAATTCCATTATTGTTTTCAAAGATCTCTCACGGACGACATGTTCCATAACTTATGATTTCCAATGCATGACAATGATGGCATACCATATCCTCTTAACATATTGTGCAAAGATCCACAAAATCACAATTTTTTTATACAAAAAGCTGAATTTGCATTTGGCAACAAATTAACAATTCAGCATCTACCTTAAGGAACAAGTAAAGGTTGAAAGCATCTCAAATTATTGAAACGCAAGTTAAAATTATAAAATCACAATCAAATGCTTAACAAATTAATAGGTCATGATAACACCTAAACCTAATTGAACAACATCGATGGACAGATTAATTATATCATTATAAATGCACAATTACATATATGTAGATTGTAGAGAGAGGAACATACAGCAAGCTGGTATGTGAAATTAAAGCGTGGATGTGAAGCATGCGAATCTGAGATCGGCGTTAGGTCGTCGGAGATGGGAAAATGGAGGGATCGGAGAGGGCTTAACGCCCAAACAATGAAGAGTTTGGAGAAGAGAAATGATGGTATTGCGTGTCCAGTAATCGTCGCTCTCTGTCTCTCTCCTCTCCTCCTCATCAAATGTTATAGTCACTGACCGTTACATAGTGGTTATTTTATTTTACTTATTTTTAGCTCTATTTGTTTTTTTTTTCCTTTTTCACAATCAAATTAGTTAGTTTCCGTTACCTAGGTTTGTTAAAGTGTTTTGGATTCGTTTTAGAGTCTCGTTCAAGACTCCTTACCGACAATATTAGATGTATTATAGATTAAAATAAGAGAGGTGTCTTTCTGTTAAGTAATCTCACAAATGGATTCAAAAACAAAATCTTGTGGTGGACAATTTTCTCATATGGGCTCCACTGGAGGCGGGGGTTGATGAAATTTCAATAGAAAGATGAGATCCACAGGAGGCTGCAATAAAGATAAAGCTCACGTGGAAAATGAACTCTCACATTTTTGAGTGAAAGGTTGATTACTCGATTTTTTTGGCAAACAATTTCCTTCTATGTATTGTCTCTATATCCTACGTGGATGATCGAAAAGGAGGTTGCATGAGCTGCCTTAGCATTCCTGAAGAGTCCCCAAGGATCGCATTGAGCTATATATCATACTCTCCTCATAACCTTCAGCTAATTAATGACCCAAAATGGTCATGAACTTTCACATATTGACCCAAAATGGTACTTGCCTTTAGAGCTTATATCAAAAGCTCAAGGACCAAATTGTCAATATTTGAACGTTCAATGACCATTTTGGATCAAAACAAAGTTCAAAGACGAAATTGGAGCAAAATGTGAAAGTTCAAGGACTAATTTTAGTTAAAAGTTCAAGGACCAAATTTGGTTAAAACACCAAAGTTCATGGATCAAATTGGGTCTTTTACCTTACTTATATAATGACCAAAATCTGTTTATTCCTTTATAAAAACCATAATCACAATGTGTTATGTAAATGTTGATGTGTTTGACAGTCCAAACGACATTTGATTTATACATATGAACCTATTCCAAAAAGTTTGAGAAATCTTCTACAATTCTTGTGAAGACTTTAACCTCAATAAAAATCTCTAAGAACGCAAAATCCTCAAATTATCTTTCAACAAACATATATATATGCATGTCATGATTGGGCATACATTTCCATTTCACTTGACCTTGAACACTTTCTTCTTTTTTGTTCTCTTTTATTATCAATAGGGATTTATGGATTACATTTTATTCAGCTAACAGATACAAATATTTTATGGAGTTGGCTGAACCTTGCAAACCATACTATTTTGATACAACAATGCGTTGCAGAAACGTCGGAGACATTAAGCCAGCACCACATCCTCGTTACCACCTTCCTGCAACACCTGCTTCTCTGCCAACATTGCAGCATGCTGCTCCAGGTATTCTTCACTGTTCATCTCCGTTAATCTGCAATTTTCAGTGCTTTGGTTTCAAATTAACTCATTTCAAGTTTCAACAAAACGACAAGAACGAACAGAATATATGCAACATTTTCATATTCTAACTCCTAACCTATCTCTGTTAGTTAAGTGCAAGGTACTCTGTAGTCTAGAGGTTGTACAAAGAACAGCCATATGCACAAAAACGGGTCATATTTCCAAAATTCAGAGAGTTGAGGAAAGTGTCGTGTCAACTCCTCTCTCCATATGATACTAACGGGAGATAAATGCTACCAAAACATATGACCCTATCCAGATCAACGTCCCACAATTCCACTTTGGCCACACCACCAATGTTACTAAGCTTCTTAATTATGAACGGTCCAATTTTTAATCAGAACACGAACATATGTACATATTTTACCAGAAACACAAGGTTCTTTTTCAAGCGATAAAGATAGGTTACCATGCGGTGAATAGTATAGTGGTAAAAAGAGAAACGAGAGGGTTGCCAACTCTAAAACGAAAAGGCACCATACCTGCTAATGGTGCGATCTTTTGCAAATCCCAGTTCATTGTCAACACAAAGGTCTGCATCATCACTTCTACTTGACCTGGAACTTCTAGGTGACCTGTGTTGGGCCTCAGAGACCGTCACAATCCTTTCAAAAAGTTCTAGAGGACTCCCCTCTGCTGTACACATTAGTCTAGCCTTGTTTTCATACATCACCTGTACCCACAACATAAAGTCAATTCGACTTTCATTTCATGATGACAAAAAGATGGAGAGGGAAAGGCTCTGATCTACTATGTTGCACGAATACGAATATGGAATTCGTAATACGATACGATACTGGTACGAAATACGCAATTTTTATAAAATTTAGAATACAATTCGTCATAATACGTTAGGTAAAATAATAAATATATATTTTATATATAGCTATTTTTCTATAAAAATCTGATAATATAAAATTATAAATCACATTAATCAATCAAAATAAGATGAATTTTAATCAAATACAAACACCCATCCTCATCCACACCTATTTTATAGGAAACAAATACAGTTTTTCCCCTTTTTTTAGGTGAATTCGTAAACTACACATATTGCTACGTATTATCACGTATCCGTACTCCATATGTACGGAATACGGGGACGTTGGCCCTTCCAAGCGTATTGGTGCAACGTAGCTGATCTATGCATCCAATAATACTAAGCTGGGTAAAATATACATATATGAGTGCCATTTCCTTTTTCAGATAATGACCATTTCAAGTAGAGGTATATGTAGGGAGCTGGAATATACAGATTTGTATGTCTCCTATAAAAATATTACGTCTGCGAAATTTCAAGCCAGTGAGAAGGAAGTATATATAAGTATAACTAATTTCTTGATGAACAACCCAAGAGAGGGGCTTCTGAAATTTCATGAACGATTCTAACACATACAAAGGAAAAACTTAAAATAAAATGTTCAAATAGCACAATCCACTTTCTAGAAAGGTCTAGGTAATCTGACGTGATTCCATCTGCATCTGCACGTGTCTCAATTAATACTCCCTTTTGTCCCAACATGAGTATCCACTTTCCATTTTATTTTATTTTTCAAAATTAAGAAAATTTTGAATAGTGGTAAACTTTTCCTTATGTGCCCCTACATACTTTGTAGTATAAAGATAATTATTAATAATTCATGCATAACTAACTTATCATAATGAAAGTGGTCGGAGTTTTGGAAAAAATATTTTGGAAACAGTGGACTCTTATTTTGGGATGGAGAGAGTATACACGCTATTAGTCCTCGATTTCTTCGATTCTTTAGAAGTCTTTGTAGTTTATATTGTACCTCAATGATGAGCCTAGAACAAGGTACAGGAAAACTTATATCTGATGGCTTCCAGCAGGGGCGGATCTATGCCTTTAATTCAATAGGTATACAATAATACATTGTTTTAACCAAATAATACGAAAGGTTGAGCATTTTGAAGATATGGGGCGCCTATATAAATATTTAGTATGTAAAAACAGAATGAATTTGAAAATATAGTGAACATACGTCAACCAAAGTGACAAACCGATATGCTGCTGTCCTATTGTGTAGTCCGAAAATTGGCACACCTTCTAGTGCTAGGGTATGAAAGCTTTCTGTAAAACGAAAACGAGTAAAATCGTTTGAGATTTCATTCTAGGAAAACTGAATATGCATGTTAAAAATTACAGTGTACTGGAAATGACTCACTGCAAAGTCCAAAATAGTCGGCAGCTCCAAGGGGTTTGTCGCAGAGTTCCTCAAAAGGAAAATATGCACATCCATTAGCACCCAGAGGAACCTGTCAAAAACAAATAGGATGATTAGAAGACTTGACTAAGTAACATCTGCGCATTAGTCTTATCGGTGCTACAAGTTAAGATATATATACCTTCAATTTTCTTCCCATTACTACTTCCACCTCTTGTTGACTAGCAGTGTGTTCTCCAATTAGTTGTTGAAACTTTTCCTTGAGAAGGTCGGATAAATTATTTCCAATGAAGTAGAAACCTTGCCCCGCCTGGAGTTCAAGTAAAAATAGGATTAGAAAATAATGTAAAAAATGTATTTAAAAAATTGGGAGATGAAAATGCAGAAATGAAGTTGAAGATGTACCGAACCCAGTTTCCGATAGTCAACTGCAGAACCAATTTCATGAGTTACACATCTTTCCTACAAGCACGAGAATTCCAACTCACTATATTAACACAATACATTAAGAACTAGAAAAGAGTAAAAACATAGGCGCTTTGACATTCCATATCCAAACAGAGCACACCCTCAATGGCTTCTAAATTTGTTTTTATCTTTTAATAGATTATTCAAAAGAAAATGACTTTCTTATTCCAAGCGAAGCGCATGAAAATGTATAACTCTTCAGTTGTGATAATAAAGATACCTTCAGCATGGCTATAAAGGGTAGAAAAAGATCCCTCTGCAATCCACCTTCATAGAGCTTATCAGGAGCGCGATTTGAAGTAGAAACAAGGATCTATACTTATCTCCCATTACAATCATGCACATAAAGTACTTTTGTTAATTCCAAATGAAAATCATATCAAATTATAGAAGGGTCAATAAAAGTAAGAAGGAAACAAATTAACTTACAGATCCATTGCTGAATAGGTGCCCAAATAGACGGTTCAGTATCAATGCGTCAGCAACATCATTGACCTAAAAAAGGCAACAAGGAAAAGAAAACATGAATACGTTACAAAAGTTAAAGACATGAGCTACAAGCAAAATCAACAAAGAGTATGTGCTACTTTCAATGTACCATAAATTCATCAAGACACAACAAAATTGCTTCATCAGATATCTCTCCAGCGACAACTTCTAGGGGATCTGAGACTCCCTTATGCTTCTGCAATAATATATAACATCAATAGAGACATTAGTGTCCACTTATCAGTTAAAGGACGGATTTAGCTACTTTTATACAAGACAAATAATAAGAAGCAAACGACCGCTGGATGGGGTAAAAAAGAAACTACATGTTCAATATTCCTGAAATCTTAATTAGCCATAACAACAAATTTATCACGGCCCTCTATCGGTTCAACTAACAAATAAAATGAATCCAACAACTCACTGATCCTATAAAATCCTTTTCAAAATGATATTTTACTTAAAACTCATACATGGTGAGAGAACAGGACTGGTTCTGTATTCTTACTTGCAAGCGGCTATGGACATTCAGCATGAAGTCATGAAAATGGATCCTCTTTTTCCTCCAGTTTTCAGGCCTGTGAAGAGTAGAATTATTCAGAGAAAAACCACACTAAATGGAAAGTGTGAAAATGAAAAATGAAGTAATTGAAATTAACATGCATCTGTACTCTGTAGCACATTGCTCCAACACCGTTCTTACATTTCAAACTTACTAGGATTTTTCCAAACTTATCCACCGTGTTAAATGATTTAAGTAAATCAAACTCAGTATATATGTGCACCATACTTACAGTTGATTGAAAAACAAGTCCATCAACATAGTTTTTCCAGTGCCCACGCCTCCATAAAGATAGAGTCCCTTCACTGGTGAGAATGACGGTTGTGGCATGAAACGAGACCACAACCATCTACTCCTAAAAGGCAAAATAAACAATAACAAAATGAAGAAATCAGAATTAGTATGTAAAAGAGGATGAGAACAGATGAGAATTTACAATGAAAAGACGTGGAAGTAGCAGCATTACAGAAAGGATGTGACGCACTGAGATTAAAGAGTGAACAATGTGGTTAAATACCTCCCAGATTTCTCAGAAGCTGCATAACGGTCTAACTTGCAGGCATCAGCTGACTGAACAAGCTCGTCATAGAGTCTTTGGAGTTCTTTTAAGGTGCCTATCTGTAAAGATCAATATCAGAATCTCTAACATAGACACTCAAAGCGCTAAATGTCTTAAAGCATTTAGTTTATGTTCCGTCTTTCCTTGCCAACACATCATAATGCACACCCATCTTTCATACAAACCCTCCAATATATTAAACATAAAAATTCAAACAATACATGTCAAAATGAGTTTGAGTAAGGACAGGATACACGGACTGTTTCATAACATGAAACTGAATCCAACATTATTTCTTCCCCACATTGTTCCACAGAACAAACAAAAGTATTGAAAGAAAAAAACTAACAATCTGAACAAAAACACACATCATTGATAATTCATTCTCAGCTCAAACAACTGAAAAAATATCTGCATGTCATACCTGACAGCTATCACCATCCACAAGTTCCCCTGCAGCAATTCTTCGCTCATACTCCACAAAAGGCCCTGCCCTGTTCAACTCTGAAATGCAACCCACGAATTTCAAACTGATGTTAATTCTTGTTCGAGAAATTTATAACATTAATGCAAAAGGCATCAGGCATATAGTAGAGCAAGTGAAAGTGACAGTAAGATACCTCTATCCGTAGCATTAGCCGCGTATGCACACAGAGTTCTTGATATAATATAAGATGGCTGAAGAATTCTATTGATTTGAGCATTGCAGGTGAGTCTACAAGCAGGACTTGGATCAGTATCTATCAAATGCCTCCACCTTCTCTCACAACCACTCAAATGACTATAATTTGCATGTCTAGTATTCGATCGAAGCTGTCGAACCAACCGGACTATTGCTCTCATCTTCAATCCCGGACCAAAACAAAAATTTAAATGAATCGTAGCCTCAGCAACTCAGCTGTAAATATATGAGCTTCAAGCCTTAAAGATTGATTTTTATGCCTCACAAAGCAACTGCCAAAGAGAAGCAAAACTCTGAACTAAACAAGAATTCATAAATAAATCAAACATTTCACGCACTAAATCTTCTCAATTATAGATCCTCGCATTAAGAAAAAAAAAATCCCATTTTTTTGCAAACTTCAAGAACAGCAAGATAAATCGCGAAATCTCCCACAATCGTGGAAAGAACCCATCATTTTCCAATCGACATTAGACCCGATTCGGGTCAACATGCAAAAAGAAAATTTTGACTCTTGAAACGGCACGAACATTAAATTAAACAAAACCCAGAGAAACCATACCTGTGTTAAGAGATTGGAGGAGCTAGGAAGAAGGGTTTTTCGTGTTGCTCGATGTGAGCTAATTAAGCAAAAGTAGTTGTGGAAACGTAATTAATGTTGGTCGCGAAAGAGGTTGACTTTGGGAGGAGCAGAGCAGAGCATAGAGAGGCCAGGACTTCAGGGGAAGTCCTGGAAACACGATAAGGACGAAGAAAAGCAAAGAGGGATTGGTTTGATTTTGGTGTGTGTCTTTGTATTTGTTTCTCCGATGAACCTGTTTTTGGGTTTCTCGCACGTTTGGTTTTTGATATCGATACCTCGATCTCATTAAATTAGTCATGTGACACGTCATCGCGATCATGGGTCGCGTCAGCGTCATTAATTTTTTAATTTAAAGATATTGTATTAATTGATTAATTAGTTGTGTCTGTAGATGTGGGGCCCAATCATGTCCTCATGTGCCCATATTGATATGATGCATCCGTTAACCGGTCGCCACAAATATTTTAATGTTGTGCTGTGGGCCCTCAAAAATACTTTTCGAGGAACCGTCCGTCGTCGGAGAATATTCCATGTGGTACTAACGGCCAAAAGCCTTCTTTGGATCGACGGCCACGAATCCGCCACGTCCATCTTATCAATTTATTTTTCACTTTTTTTGGAATTACTACTATAATCAGGAATAAAAACAATACAACTAAAACTTGTGGACGAATCGGTTTAAACGTTTTGGATTCTATTTGAGTATCAGATTTGAGCCTCTTTTTAGAGTAATGTGTATAGACATTTCATTCAAAAATTTGTCTTGTTGTTGGAGTTGCAGGAGCCTTTTTTTCAAGCAATTGAAGTCATGCAAATGTGAAATGAATCGACTTAAGAATTAGATACTGTATATGATTTTACTCTATGTTGGAGCTCTTTAATGCTCATCTTATATTAGTGTTACATCTTCTTTTGAGATAAGACTCATTATTGTAAATATAATACTATTAATATTGATGAGCAAAAAAATCAAAACACATTGACGTTTTATTATGAACAATAATTGAATCGATTAAGAAATAATAAAATTTGAGGATTTGAATGGATGAAATTAAGTTTATAAGACAAAAGTATGGATAATATTTTAACAATATTATATTTCTTTTCCTTTTTCTCTTTTTTTTTTATAATTGTAGTAGTGTCTTCTAATCAATATTGCACATAGCTTATAAATAAAATCAACCAATATTATACAAGTAGAGACCCATTCAGTCAATGAGGATATGTTACCTCAAAAGTCAATACACATACATGCCATTCTTAATTTATGGGCACATTGAATCCGTTTAAATCCATTTTAATTGTGTCAAAACTCAACTCTCTATAAATAGTTTCTCAATCGTTACAACTACGTTTTCCATGTCCCATCACACTTGATTACGTCAGTAACACTAAATTATCAAATCATATATGTGTATGTTAAAGTTGGTGAGCCAACACTAGAAGATGTCACATCAGCAATACAATATTTTTTAGCTCTCTTATTGAAAGACTTTTCATCTCCCATAAGTTACAAAAAATCACTATATTAACTAATAACATTAGTTAATAACATTCGAT